>JAAMPI010000596.1:0-30763 GCA_013054445.1 Cudoniella acicularis
ATAATCATCAACCCCTCCAACGGCCCTGGCCCCACAAACACCTACCCCGACACCTCCTACACAAGTGCCATCACGCAACTCCGCACCTACCCCAACGCCATCCCCATCTGCTACGTTCACGCATACTATGCCACGCAACCCCTCACAGGCGTAGAAACCGATACCACCTGCGCTCAGTGGAAAAACCTCACAGCTGGCGGAGCCAACATTCACATGTCGGGAATCTTCTTCGACGAAGAAGTCTATGACTACAACAGCACCACTATCCCTTACATGACATCCATAACCACACTTGTGCGCACCGCCCTCGGGGCAGGCAATGACACCTGGTGTATAACCCCGGCAGAGTCGTCCCTACACAGTGGTACGCGACAGCGGACTACGTGCTCGCGTTCGAGGGGCCGTATTCTCCTTGGACGACTGATGTGTATGGCTGGATTGGGGAGGCGTATTTGAAGCAGAGTTTGGTGATGATATATAATTTTACTGGGACTGCGGCGCAGCAGACGAATCTGACGGATGGGATTGTGGAACAGGGGGATTGGGGGGTTGGGGGGTTGTTTGTTAGTAATACTGGGAATTATGATCTTTGGTATGTTGTTGTTGTTTTGTTGTTGTTCTTCCCTGTTGATTCTCTGCTCTGAAGCTAGAAGGTTGAAAAGGGTACGAGAGGTGGCTATTGGGGTATAAATGCTGATTTTTGGACAACAGGAGTTCGTTATGGGCACAGTTTTGCTCGGCAATGGATACTGCTTGAAGATGGGCAGTTGAAACGTAGCCACCAAAGCTGGTACATGCTAAAATACCATTCCCCGGATTTTGATTTCGACATCTGGGTCTGGTGCCACCTAGCCGCGCCCGCGATTCTTTCCTCCCATTTGTGATTCCCAGCTTCGGGGAAGAGTGAGACGGATGCAACTTACAAGTCAACGACTTCCACACCACTTATTCCGAATCAAAAATCTCGCGTTGAGGAATACACCACAATGCATGAAACACACTCACTCTCTATACTCTACTTTTAGCTTTTCGTTTCTCAAACCAAACAAATTAAGTTCTATTTTGCGAACTAAAAGTTTATACCAGGCCTAAAGAGAAAAGAAAATTCGATTTTTTAGGTGAGAGAGGTTGAGTTTTCAGGTGAGAGGAGGGAAGAGATGTCTTTCTTCATGAAAATAGCTGTCCAGCCCCATTCCTCCCCGTTGCTATCGGTATGGTTCCATGCTCTTTCAACGTATTTATAGGGCTTATAGCCACGGCGGGCATACCATTCTACAATGGAATACTATACGACTCAACTGCATTAGCACTATTATTCAATCAAAGAAAGAAGAAATAGAAATAAATCTAACATCAGGTCTATCAATCCCTTGCGCTATAGACTTTTTTTTTAAACTCGTCATCATCAAGCGCAGTGCTAATGGCTAGCACACTCGCTTTAAACTGGCCCTTTGGATCGGACGCCATTCCCTCGATGCGATCCATGGCTAGGCGGCCGATGCCGCTTCCTTGGACCGAGCGACTGACATAGAAGGTTGTGACGCGGTAGGCGGTGGGGGAGGGGAGGTCGTAGGTGAGGCGGCCGCGGGAGACGTCGAGGGCGGAGGTGTCAAGAGATATGTGGCCTAGTGGGATGAAGATTTGGGGTGCGGAGGGAGAGGAGGATGGGGATGAAGGGGTGAGGGGGGTGGATTCGGTGGGGTAGAGGGTTAGGTGTTTGGTGAGCCATGAGGATGCTGTTTGTGGGTCTGAGGTAGTTGGGGAGTCGGAGAGGACCTGAAATTTTTGTTAGCTTGTGTTGTGTTATATTTGTGGGGTAAGAGAAAGAAAAAGGGAATTTACGATCCAATAGATGAATTTATAGCCTTCTCTTTGCTGAGTGGCCCATTTCTGGACGCGATTAACGTCCCATCCACAAGCGACTCGCTGTTGCGTCAATCGCTCGACATGAGAAGGAGAGTCGGGATCCCAAGGCACGAGGTCAATTTGTGGTACCTTTTTTAGTGTGACCTGAGCTTGAGATGTTGAAGTGGTTTCATCTGATCCTGTGAGTGTCATTTTCTGAGCCTTGAAACTAGAATAAGGAGGTGAAATTTAGAGCGAATTAGCAAGTTTTCTGAGATGTAGAAATTGAGGGGAAAAGATTAAGAATTATTGTGTTTTTAAGCATCTTATGATTGCGCCATTATGTAGGAAGCTAAGCCTTTGATGCAAACTTGCAAAGGGGTGGGTTCTGTCCATGCACTCCACAGGGCGTATGACTCATTTTTATTTGTGATGGTAGGGATGCTATTAATAAAACGGAGAAATTTATACTCTATTGTGACATTTTAAATCCTGCTAAATAATTCGGTCGGTATAGCAAGTGGGATAATTAATTGAGGTTTTGTAAATGAAAAAAGGGATTAAGTTTAGGAAGAAAGAATGAAAACCTTAAGTTACTCCCGTTGAAAGTCAGGTACCGCGTAGACTTGCCGTTTTTATTGCTTATGTCAGCACCGCTTGGTACAGGTTCGTGACGAATTTTTGGCCGACTTGAACTACTTTCACAATAATGTAAAACTAAGAACAAATCAAATTTAACATCAGAAACCATAGCCAAAGCATTTGAACATCACCCAACCTAGATTTGAGAACGAAATAATTTATTGTAATTTTTTAATTTGCGATCTTATAAGAAAGCTTATTTTAGGGCGTCGCTTATCCATCACGAATCCTGCACCCATTGATGCAGATGAACCAGAACTGCTCTCAAAAAAAAATATATATATAAATAAAAGAAGGGGGAAAACAGAGCATTGCCTTAAGTATAAATAAGTGTGAATTCTTGATAAAAATAAATATAGTAAGTTTGAGTAGGGTAAAGGAAAAGTTAATTGAACAGAAGCGACTGGAACCCCTAAAAAAAAAATATAAAAAAAAAAGAATCATATCTAGTCGCACTGAGCTGAGAGAATGTTAGAACCTTTCTCATGATGTTAGAGTACATTTATGCTTACGATCGAACTCAGAACCATCTCGGAACAGTGTTCATTTGTGAACGAGATATCATAACCATTAGACCATGCGACTTGAGGCCTGATTCAGGCAGAGAGTTGCAAGAATTTTTCTTATTTTACTTTATGAAAGGTATTCATGATCAAGGCCGATGTTTCCCCGTTTCCATTGGCCAGCTCCCCGCAGCATTAAAACAACTATTGCGAAGGAGGGGAGGGAATGCATGGAATAAATCGCCATCTAAATGCGGGTTTTTGATAGATGACACGGAACAAGAATAGGGGTTGAAATGACGAGGCGCAAAAGTCAAGTGACTTGTGATTTCCCTCGACTCACTCGTTGCTGGTGGTGGTGAAGGCGCTGGTGTTTTGGGCATCGAGTAGGCGCAGCCCAGCTTGAGTTTCATCACATCGCGAAACTGTCTTTGTCGACACCTCCAAATTCCACCACCAACAACTCGAGCTTTGCAACTCGCAACTCGCAACACTAACCCCAACACTCTTTAATATCGCAAATATCCATATCCCGTCGCGCGCCGATATCTACCATTCCTACCAGCACGGATGGCAGGTCGTTTTGTGCGCGCGTCGAAGTATCGTAAGCCTCGTCAGCTCCATACAAGCACGAGGACAAACTGACCGCCCGCCAGGACATGTTTTCGGGAAGCCCACGAGGAAGGAATCTTGCTATGATAATCTGCACATCAGTCGCAATGCCTGGGACACCAATCTGATCAAGGTGAGCGGCTGCTGCTGCATGCTGGGACCCCGCGGACGGGCGCTGATAGCCGTAGGCAAACCCAGAATACCTTTCAGTCAATTGGGAGGCCAGCGGTGGAGGCGCATTCGCAGTCATACCGGTAGGGGAAAAGGGGCGCTTGCCTGAGCAGATTCCGCTATTTCGAGGACATACAGCGCCGGTGTTAGACACAGACTGGTGGGTTGGCAGAGAAACTTGTGAAGATGCCCGCTGACCGTGCGCCAGGAATCCCTTCAACGATCGTATAATTGCCTCGGGCTCCGATGATGGAAAGGTATTCATATGGCAGGTTCCGCAAGGATTCACACTGTACTCCGATGCAGAAGAGCCAGCAGATGTTGCGCCGATTATGAAGTTGACCGGACATTCGAGGTCAGCCCCTCCAAGACGTACCTAGGTATCTGAGCGAGTCTAATTAGACATAGGAAAGTCGGACAAGTCCTGTTCAACCCTGCTGCGGAGAATATACTGGCTTCGGCATCTGGCGACTACACAATTAAACTTTGGGACATTGGTACCGGCAAGTCGCACCTGTCGCTGAAACATGCAGACATCGTTCAGAGCTTATCGTGGAGCGCAAACGGATCTATGCTCGCCACAACCTCTCGAGACAAGAAGTTAAGAGTATGGGATGTCCGACAAGAGAGACCCGCACAAGAAATACAAGGACACTCCGGAGCCAAGAACAGCAGAGTGGTATGGATGGGTGAACATAACCGGCTTGCAACCACTGGTTTCTCCAAGATGAGTGATCGACAGTTGGCTTTATGGGATGTTGGAGCTCCTGCACAACCTATTGGCGGTTTCACTGTACTGGACTCGATTTCGGGTGTTTGCATGCCATTCTGGGGTATGTATTCTTCCACGTTATAATGGCAAACGCTGACGGGTAATAGATGATGGAACACAGTGTTTATACCTCGCTGGCAAAGGGTAGGTGCTTCATTCTGACTTTGGAACATTTCTGACTGAATAGTGATGGAAATATCCGATACTTCGAATACGAAAACGATAAATTCGAATTCTTGTCGGAACACAAGTCTTCGGATCCTCAGAGGGGTATTGCGTTCCTTCCAAGACGTGGCATTAATGTGAGTTGGAGAATCCTTTTTTTTTTTTTGGACCTCTCTGATTGTCTATAGGTTCACGAAAACGAAGTTATGCGCGCATACAAAACTGTCAATGACAGCTACATCGAACCGATCTCCTTTACCGTTCCCCGAAGAGCCGAAGTTTTTCAATCCGACATCTATCCTCCAGCAATTGGTAGCAAGCCTGCTGTTTCTGCCGCTGAATGGTTATCGGGCAAAGATGGAATCCCTGCAAAGATTGATCTGGAGAGTGTTTATGATGGAAATGCTCCTGTGGAGGTAGCATCTGATTACAAGCCACCTGTGGCTGCCCCTGCTCCAACTCCAACGAGGGCACCTGCTCCAGCAAAGAAAGAGCCAGAGCCCGCCCCAGTTGCAAGAGCCCCACCACCGACAATGACCGAGCAGAAGGGATCCATTTCAGCAATGGCGTCGAAGTTTCAGGACGACGGCGGTGAAGATGATGATGATGATGATGCTTCCAGCTTTGAGGAGATTTCTAAACCTATTCAGAAGTCAATTCCTACTGCAGCTAGAGCGGAATTTAAGCCACAATCACCTACCAAACCAGTACCAACCAAGACGGAACCACCAAAGCCTTCCCCAGTATCTCAACCTACGCCTCGATCGGCTCAATCTCCAATTTCATCCCCTACTCCCACTACTATTCCTACCTCTTCAGGACCCATTTCCGCCGTTGGATCATCGAGTAATGGATCCGTTGAGGTCTCCTTGCAACAAATCAAGAGTCTTTTGGAGGCTCAAACAAAGACTATCACCGCTCAGAGCGAAAAGATTGGACAACTAGCTCAGGAAGTTGATACTTTGAAAATGAAGGTTGGATCAGGATCACAGGATCAAAGTGAGCGAATCCGACAATTGGAGTTGGAGTTGGAAGCTGCGAGGTCGTAGATAGCGAGACGAATTATGATTGGATGAGAGTATAGTATCAATAGCAGCCCCAGGGGTTGTGATAGAGTGAACAGAATCGATATCGATACCTTCCAAATTTCTTATTGGTTTATGCATGTGATGTGAGACCGTTACACGTTTGGGTCTACTTAAGTCACGTTGTGGCTTCCATATTTGGAATTTATTCTGCGTTGAGCTTCACCTAGTGACAGGTTGACTAACTACCTTCCATAAACCAAATTAACTTGCAAAATGCACTCACTCCGGACCAATCACACCTGCGGCTTCGGAAACCGTCTCTGCCTGCGCTCTTGTGTAACCTAACCCCACTATACTACAGTAGCATCAACTGCAACTTTTCGGACGGGGCGTGAGGGGGGGAAAAGGCAGAGTTTCGGGAATGTGTAACGTGAGAATCGGGAATTTTGAGGTTTTTTTTTTGAGATCTTCCCCGCTAAAGTTTCTCAGAAATTGTCGCAGTTGCTGGCCTAGTCACCTACGACTTTTATCGATCGTACATCAATCCACAAGCTACTGGAAAACAACTGGTACTGGTCTCCCACTTTTCAGTAGCCGGATTTGGACTCTTGATCGCATCAGTCTCTGTCGGATTTTGTTATGCAGGCTTTTCCGTAACATTCATTGTTACTGCCATCGGTATTTTAATTGACGGTAGGCTTCATCTCTATTATTTGACACCACAAAGGCTAATAATTGCTCAGGAGCCGTAATCCCGAGCGCATGCACCCTCTTCTGGAAAAAGCAAAGCAAATACGCCGTAACAATCGTCCCAATAATCTCCTCCATAGCAAGCATAGGCACCTGGCTCGGCGTCGCTTACCACCGCAGCGGCACCATAACCCTAGCCACCCTCTCTGATTTCTACCCCACAGTAGCAGGCAACATGCTCGCTCTCACAGCCCCCATCATCCTAACACCCCTCATCACCTACATCTCACCCGAAAATTACAACTTCGAAAACTTCAAAGACCTCCAACAAGTTGACGATCGAGATTTCGACGAAGCGCAAGGTGTCGATTCCTCAAAATCGGCGGTGCAGAAAACGCAAGAAGAAATTGGTGCCGTGGAAAGGAATAGTTCTGAGCTTCTTCAGGCGAGGAATTGGGCTATTGGTGCTGCTTTATTCATTACCATTTCTCTTACGATTTTGTGGCCGATTCCGATGTACGGTTCTGGCTACGTTTTTAGTAAGAGATTTTTTACGGGTTGGATTGTAGTTACGTTTATTTGGGCGTTCTTTGGGGCGGTTGTTATTACTGGGTTGCCGCTATGGGAAAGTAGGAAAGAGATCGCGGTTTTCTTCTCGAGGATTTGGGGAGATATCGTTGGAAGGGGGGTGGGTGGAAAAGTGGTTGTGGGAGATGACAATGGTGTTTTGGCTTTTGAGGGAGGGGAGAAAATCGTTAGTGTCAGAACGAGAGAGAAAGATAATGGGGTGCTTTAGAGGGGTTTTCTGTTTTACAGCGGGGTGGGATTAGATTTAGAACAAGAAATTTGCATCCCTTCGGTTTAAATCACGAAATCACGTTGAACACCTCAAAATATTTAACTAAGTACCCTAGGTAAACAACAAGAGTACATGGTTTCTTCCCTTCCCTTTACTTTTTAAAAAAAATGCCATTACATCCGACCGCCTGCCCGCAACCCCCACCTTATCAATCTGTTATAGCCAAAGAATCTTCTAACAATAACCCTTTATAGCTGCCTATTTCACGCACATTCTGAGAAACTAAAATCGTGCAGTAATTATTGCAGCTAAAATTCAGGGGCATGTCGCTAATTTACAGGGACTTGATCACTAATTTCCAGCGCAGAAATCGCCTGGAATTTACCGCTCGTCCCCTCCCGCTCTAACCAGTCAACAGCGCAAACACTTCAAAATATCTAAATAACGGCAAACTTAAATTAATCAATAATTAAGGAGACAAGAGAATAGAGAATAAGGCACTCATAAATCTTGTCCATAATAAATTTTCTATTATAACGATGCTTGTTCGTTAAAGTGCTGCGAAAAGGGTGAGGACTGGGTACCACTATTTCATGGATTGTCGATTGGCCTCGCTTTAATATAGTAAAGAGAGAGGAAAATCTCAAAATGCTCAGTCGACGAAAATAGGAAGAGCTTAGAGCTGCCGTACGAGGGGGGGGTTAAGGGGTTAATTGGGTGTGTTTCCATATCACACTTGCTATGAATACGAGCATACAGTATTGCCCTCGCTTAGATCATGAGCCGAGGGCAATTAGACAACTTTCCCCGCTTAAAAAAAAATCCAATACCCAAAACCCAAAAAATATCTATAAAGAAAAAATGCAAAAGAAAACCCATTTCCCCCCTAACGGGGAAATGGATCAGGAAATGGATCCGAGAAACTCGAGTCATCAAGACAATCACTACATTAATTGCCTCTCGTCTATTGTCTCTAACAGAGTGTCCAGTAGGCCAGAGGCCACCTGTCTCTTGGAAGCAAAAAATTGCTTATTCTGTTATATATACCGAGGGAGTGGGGAGTTGCTCAAACCAAGAGAGGTTTTGCCGATGAGTCTCTGGCGGCACTCCCTCACTCTCTTGGAAGAGCCACTGAACCTCGACTCGATGTCCGGCCAGATAGGTGAATTTGAATGTTTTTTTTGCATTTCGTAAGTGGCAACTCAGAGACTGTAGGGAAGTTTTCGATTTAGTCTTTTAATTGGAGTGAGGTTTGCTCATCATGTCGGTCGTTTCCCGAGCACTTTTGCGAAGTGCAACAAAATGGCTCTTCTACTACTATGTATGGATCGATGCCAGGCCTTCTTTCCCTACCGTCGCCAATTTACTACTTTTGCGAAATGCAACAAACCCCTCTCTTATGGTAGTAGACTGAAGCGAAGCCCGTCCTTTGCAACCGGTTGTAACTTGCGAGGTGCAAAGAGAACACACTACTGACTCAAATATAAAGCAAAAGTGCTGCTTTTAGCAACTATTGAATGCCCTCAACCGATAACATTTCTACAACTTAGCATTTCGTGCTGAACGGTCAGCTATAATACTTGAAAGGAAAGTCACTGTGAATTGTGATAACGAAGAAAAGAAAATGTCCTAATTCTATTTGCTTTTGCAATCTATCTAATTAGATAATGGTTTTGTTGGGTGGTTATTTGATGTGTTATCAGTAGTTCTGTGTCACAGGGCACCCGGAAAAAAGGCGTCTGGGTTTCCGGCATAGATAATACAACATAACAAACACATCGAAAATGCATTCCTGCATTTTTTCCCCAGTTATCTAATATCCCCGTAATTCCCCTAGAAAGAAAGTTTTCAAAACTAACCAGCGCATTTTCCTCTCTTATCTTACAGTCGCAATCCCCACTTCAGACAGCTCCTTACCCTCACTTCACAAATATCCTAGAGAACCACGGATGTCCCAGCATCCTCTCCGCAGCCAACCTCGCCTCAACGTCATAGACCAAAACCCTCTCCAATAAATCACACAAATACGCCACTTCCACCCTCCCCATCCTCGGCTCAGTCACACCCCCTCCACAAAACTCCTCCTCAACCCTATCTTCTCCAACGTCAACAACCACAGCTTCTTCGCCCCTGTAGCTATGATAAACTCCTCATCCTACTCATCAGGCAACTTCTTCTCCCTCGTCTCCGCCAATATTCTGCTTCTCAAACTCAACTCGAGATCCCTCGCTCTCACTTCCTTTTCCCCTTCTTCGCCTTTCTCTTCTTCATTTTCACGAATCAAAGAGGGAGTAAGAGTGCCAACTAAGTTAAAACACTAGTTAAGAGTCTCTTCAGCATCATTAAACATTCCTTCAAATAACATCGCCCCTACCCGCATCTCAAAAATCACGCATCCCAGCGCCCACACATCTGATTCCCTTCCAACGCGTGAATGCACGACTTGCTCATGCGCCATGAACGGGACTGCTGTTCCGAATTGTTCAGGGGGAGAAGAGAGGAAGAAGGCTTCGCCAAAATCGATGAGCGCGATGTTGCCTGTGCAGTGTTTAAATAATGCTAAGGAATCGAGGGCTTGGACGAGATATTTTGGAGCTGAAGTGGTTAGAGGTTGGCCTTCGGTGTAGGGGCGTACGGGCACGGTGACGGAGAAGCCGAGGAGGGGGGAAACACTGCAAGTATGCTGGCCATTTGGGCCTGTGATAGCGAATTCATCGAGTGGTAGGGAGACGAATGCGCTAGCGTGGTTGGTGGGACTGTGTTTTTTTGATATTGTCTAATATAGAAGACACATACGCTTCTTTGGGTGTGTATTCTGCCATGGAAATTTTGAGAGCGACGTATGTTTATTCTTTTATATCATAGGCGAGCCATACAGTCGACCAGCCACCGAAGCCGAGTTTGTGCACAATTGTGTATCGACTATCCTGGATTTTATTTCCGATTTGGGTGGGATGGAAACCCCCTTGTTGGTACAATTTGATATTTTCTAAGTTGTCGCTGCTAGGGTATTTGTAGGTGGGCTGTTCATAATTCACCTCCTCATACTTGGCCTGTTCATAAAGCGGATCTGGAGCTTCCATATTTTGATCTGTGTGACTGTAATGGCTCTGATCTGAAGGTTTGTTCAATTCCACTTCTTCCAGAACCAAGTCTTCTTCTTCTTCTTCGTCAATATCAATTTCATCCGGGTTTGTTGGTGCTGGAGCGGCGTTTTGTGTTATTGATGTAGCCCCCAACTTCACATCCCCGAGAACCAAATCTCTATCTTAGTCGGGACGTAATTCCCCAATCGAAGATCCCTGATTTGACGCCATCTTTCAGAAGGAGCGATCAAACTTAATAGTGTATGCGAGCTCAATCAAAAGTGGATTGGTTTGAGGAACGAAAGAGCAGTTGCCGCACAGAGCGTAAAAGTATTTGATTGTTTGACAATATGATTCACTGAAAGAAAATGAGTGGGGAGAGGCTGGAGAGTGAATGCTAACATCAAAAAATCCAGAGACACGAAAGTGACTCGCTTCTATTGCTATCTATAGTGGGTGAATTTGAGAAGCAACAAAATGTTGATTTAACCGAGATACACACTTAAAAAAAAACCCCTAGCCCTAGAATGACTAAAAAGAAAGATAGATTGACAAGGATTCGAACCCTGGACCTGTCCCTCAAGTCTCGATAGAAGATATCGCAGAGGGTGAAACCCCTCAATAATCACCGAATAATTCAGTTTCAACATCAACTATCGCAAAGGAACCCCTTAAGTACAACATTTAGTTTGCGCTCTACCACTGAGTTATCAACCCTGTTTGCTTTGTTTGTTGGGAGGATTTTTGCTCATCGAACTATAATGACTACCAGGTTGTCTCTACATTGACGGCCAATATTTGGCAATTGGAGGGCGGACATTCTAATTCATATCTAGCCTCGGCTAACGTGGACGCCTTCCCGAAGCCTACAATTGGTTTTTTATAATAGTGTATGAATCTGTGATTTGTCTAGAACGGGTTATATATCTCCTTTTGCTACCAACTCTCTTCGTTTCATCACGTTTACTTATCCAATCAGTCGGAAGAAGCACAAGACATATTAGACAGTCAAGCTTCAGGTAAAACTTGTGATTTCCATTGTGGCTGGCTCTCTTAACCTAGGTGGACGACACCCTATACGAAGGCATAACTATCTACCTCTGAAGGGGGCGGGGCACGTGATTTGCTTCTAAGTTGCTACTGCCTTAAACCCTTCCATATTACCCAGCAAGACAGAAGCTGGCTGACATTTAGCAAAATTTTCTCATTATATTCTGAATGTTTCTTCTACTATGAATGCGTCTTCTCGCGTGAATGTCTCTTGATAAAGGAACATGAATTTATCAACATAAAACGTGACGGTCGAATCCGATTGTCCCGAACAGCTGGGGCGCGCTGTCCGCACTTATGCTCGTTATTTAGTTGTAGCTCTATGAATATCTAATAAGAATCTCACGATTTGAAACTTGTTACTCACTGCCTAGCTTAACCCCTAGCACCCCTCCCCTCCTTGGCTAGTGAAGTCGGAGGAGGATAAAAAGGAATTAGCATCACTGCTGTTGAATTATAAAGGAGCGATAACATAGAAAATACGCTCCTTCCCTTTACTTAATAGCACAACCACATGACACTTATCAAACCACATCCCGTTAATACATTTATCATCTCACCTCACACGACATCAGAACCAGGCTAAGAAAGAAAAATAAGGCATTCCAAAAGTCTAATAATTTAACCTAACCACCCACTAACTAACTACAACACTAGCTACACGAAGAAATATATACTGGTAGTTAGAGCCATCCATACATGTATGTAGGTTAGTAAGTGAGTATAATAAGAGTTGAGCCAAATGAAAAAGAAAAGCCCCACCCAACGACGACGAATACGTGCGCCCTGCGCTAGATGTATAAACCCTCCTCTCTCTCTCTTTCTGCCCCGAGCCAACAATATTCAACTTCTATCTATATACCCCCGAGGGCCCCCAACGCAACGAACCGAAGCAAACAGTAGAAGACGCAAGTCTAGAAATTTTCTTTACCCCACGCGAATGAGAACCCTGATGATATGTTAGTGCTGTTATTGATTAAATGTGGGGACGGGGACGTACCAGGTTCACTATACATATTACATTTGATATGCAACACACTACCCAAAACCTTGGGCCCACAAAAGAAAACACCCGCTTCGGCCGGTGTGTGGATTTTTCGGATGCTCTTGAAAATCATATCCCAATTAGGTCGTCCAAAGTTCGTTGGTGCTCTTAGACCTGTGATAGCATCACGGTCTGCGTTGGCATCATTGATCATAATATTCGTTGCATCGTCGACCTTGATCTTGGCTGTGAGATATGTGTGAATTTCGATGTGGTTGTCCATATCTTGTGCTTCGATAGCGAGGAGAAGAGAGCGGAACCATTCGAAAGAGCCGAAGTCACGGCAAATCCAGAAAAAGTAGACCTTCCGAAGACGAGTCTTCTTCTGTGGGTAGTTCATTCGGTACCAGATAGACTTGAGGATAGATGCGAAGGGAGTAACACCAATACCAGCACCGCAAAGCATGGCAATCTCATACTTGAACACATCTTCAGAGGCTGAGCCGAATGGACCGTCGACGTAAACACGAGGTAAAACTCTTCGGATGGCGGGGTCGACACTATCTGTTCCAGGGGCGTTTTGGTTCACACCAACAACTTGAGATGCATCTTTTCCGCCTCCACCCCCACCTCTTGGTTTATCCAATTCGCAACCAAGTACTTTCGCCAAATTTCTTGTGAAGTCTCCCACAACTCTGACATGCACGGAAATGTAGTCCTCCTCGGGTGCTGATGTAAGTGTGAAGGGGTGATATTGCCAAACCGACACCTCTGGGCAACATAGGAAAATGTATTGTCCTGCTCTTGTCTTGGTGTTCTCCTTCTTGATTTGAATCTCGCAAACATTACTGGGGTGTTGGACAACCTTGGAGATGTAGGTCTTGTGCTTTCCTCGGATTTCTCTTGCAATCCTCTCGGCCAGATAAATATATCCTCCATACATCCAATATTGCCAGAAAACACCAATGGCGGTAGTTCCGATTCCGACGCAGAAAGGAGCGAAATCGGGTTGAATCATACAGAAGGCTCCGTGGATAGACCAGAAAACGAAGAACACAACGAACATGTGATGGGTGTACCAGAATCGTTCAAAGTTGGCCCGACGCATCTTCTCAACTGATGTGATCGCCATTGCCATGAGTGCAACCAACATAATATATCCAGTCCATCCAGGCCCAGTAACGAAGTTTGCGAGAAGCCATCCACCTATACCGAGGCCGTTCTTGGCTGAGATTTGAGCGAAGTTGTTCCAATGCGCAATAGTGTGTACCCAGGAAAAGAAGACAATTGACCACGCAGTAGTCATATGGAAGGTAATGTTCTTGTCGAATTGGATGATACCGTTTAATGGCGTCTGTCGAGCCAAGGAGATGAGGGTTCTGCATACGGGAAACAGAATCATGGCGACATCGAAATGTAGTGTCAACGCGGCAGCTCTAGCAATAGGGTATGTAAGACCGAATGTACTTCTCGCTATCGTCAGACTGTCCTTGATCTGGTAGTTCATGAAACCGAAGGAGAAGACCATCAAATGGATCGCTGCGAAAACGAAGACGAAACTGGAAGTAGGTTAGCATCATTCTACTTGTGGAAGCTTACGATTTCACGCACAATCTTCGGTATCCCTCGTTCACCATCCATCTGTCGAATCGCTCTCGCATATTGAGCTCCTTTGGTCGTTCACCACTCATCTCTCCCGACATCAGCATCCTCGTCAATGGTGGCCACCTTGATCTTTCCGACATCTTCACCGATCCCACACTATTCCTCGAGAAATTCATCCTGTCCGACATCCTTCACTTCTGCGACCTCAAGTCGATGGTGTAGGCCTGCAGCGCCTCTCTTCTCGTGTAAAACCCCTCAGTGCCGAATCCTTTGCTTCCCAACTATTCGAGACCCGTTATAATAATATATTAAATAGACCGTATCATTCAGAGCCTGCTGAGATGACAGAAGCTCCCAAATGAAAGTCGAACTGGTCGAAGAGAATGTAAATGTTTGAAGGAATGTGGAGGACGAGGAGCCTGTGTGATACACGAGCGGCAGTCAGCGACAATATCTACAAGACGGAGGCAATGCCCTGTCCCAGAGATCGACGGTGGCGGTTTGAAAGCAAACGAAATTAGAAGAAAAGGGGAAGACAACTCGCACCTATACACAATGCCTGCACCGGTGGCTTCTTCCAGTCTCAGCAATAATTATTAGGAAGGTTAGATATTTTGGTGGCGTGCAGGAGGAGGAAAAGAGTAGGAGAAGCACGGCAAAAGAGAGAAACGAATAGGAAGGGCTGAGAGTGAAAGTATGTAACTAGGCATGGGGGGGGGGGAAAGAAAGAAGCACGGAGAGTCGGAGAACAAGGCTCGTCACGTTTATGCAAGGCCAAGGGAGAGTCTGGGAGACAGGGAAGGACGTAAAAAGTGGCCTGACTGGCGTTCCATTCGCGGTGTCTGAGCAGAGAGGCAGAACGATACCGGTCTCATGGATTGACCGAGAGCAGCGCTGGCAGTGGCTGTCGGCGCCTCAGCCGGCGCCGTGTATGGAGGCGTGTCGAAACATCAGGCGAGGCCTCGTGGACCGTGGACTGTAGTGGACAAGATGCCTGAAGACTGGGAAGGCTGGGGAAGCCTTTGGTGGACAGCGCTGGGGAATTCTGGTGCAGCAGCCAACAAGAGTCGGGAGAAGAGAAGCGTGTGAGCGCGCCTGAAAAGGCTTGTTTGGCCGCGAGCCCCACCATTCTGAGGGAGCAGCTCACCTGCCAGTGTTTGACAGTGGCGCCGGCTGCTAGACCTCACTAAAAGGCCGCTGAATGGCCAGAATGGGCAGTGAAGACCCGCTGAATGACCCTATCGAGCGACTCCCGGCGCTTGAACCTGCTCTCACAGCCAGCGCTGCACGCTGCTGCAGCGCCCAGACGTTGGAGGAAGGTTGGGCCTGTGCCATTGGCGCTGAAGCCCCTGTCATTGGCAGCCAGCCTGGTCGTCGCTAAACTCAGTGTCTGAAGCCTGTTTCAGGCAGGGATGCTGTGACGTCTGGAGTGAAGCGGAGATTGGCTGGTGGCACCACTTGAAATCCTAAGCACCCTCATGCTGCGAGCCAACAACCAACAGCAGAGTACGGTACTACGGGCTCCTACGAGAATCGATGCGGAAAGCGCACGCTTCGACCTGACTGCCAACGGTGCATCTTCTGCACGAGATCGAAGTCTATTCGGTATAGGCGCCTAGAAGCGTCAATCGATATCCCGGCGTCGATCTTAAACATGCGGTCGGCGAATAACAGCTGCTCGATGAGCCTCCAATCCCCCACACCCACCCGTTCGGAACCAGAAATAGACCCTGAGATCCACGAGGACCCCCCTTCCTGTTGAACCCCCATTCGTCGTGATCGCTGAGGGTACCAAACTTCAAACCCGCCACAAGGGAGCCTCAAATTCGCAAATCGAGACCCAGAGGCCCAGGTCCTTGCGAGAAGCTCTTGTTAAGACTTGGCATCGAAAAACAAGATAGACTCAATAGACTACAAAGTAAGGTTAAACACCAAGCTCGCCCCTCTAATAATCCATTTCTCCGATGATATTCTTTCAACAACCGCACTTTGAAATTCTCTGATCCGTTTTTGAATTCGACTGATTCGAGTGACACAAGCACCCTCAAACTTCAAATCCCCCTCTCCCCTGCAAGTCATCTCAAACACTTCAACGTCACCCTCTTCCTTCCACTCCACGCCTTTCTCAAAACCTACAGTCTCACAAACAAACAGTCCTTCTCATCAGAGCACGAGAAACTGCAACATTCCCCTTGAAATACGGTAGGGCTCTCAAACAAAATTTATATTCCTATTTTCCCTCATTAAAATGATCTCTGATTGCGTTTATTGATTTTACTCGCTATGCTGTACAGAGTCGTGCATACATGTACATTCACATGTACCTCTCTTGAAATCCCGAAAGTTCTCACCCCTAGCAACAGATCAAACACTTAACGACGTGGACGCTGCAAACCACATTTACTTCGGAACAGCGCAACACATCTCATATCTTCGTTCAAAGTCTCAAATCAACAACCTCAATCATCCCACCATCACTTCAATGCTCAGCCTCCTCAAAAAGCACACTTCCAAATCATCATCACCAACAACACCACCACCAAAAACATCACCAACCACCACCACTTCCACACCTCCCTCAAAAATACCTGGGAATGTGAATACGCTAATTTCACCTTCGAAGATAAGAGTGAAGGCGGAATCGGCAGTTTTCGAGAATGGTTTGAGTGGATGGAGGCCGAAAGAAGTGGAGTGAGGGGGGAGTGATGGAGAAGAGGGGGGTGTGGGATGTTGCGTTGGATTCTTATGGGGAGTGGTTGCTGGATCAAGAGACGAAGGATAAGTTTGAGGATGAGAAGATGGCTTGGGTTAGGTGGGTGAGGATGATGCTTGTGGTTGCGTCAGAAAATGGTGGGGGTGTGGTGGCGGAGGTGGAATAGCTAGTGGAGGTAGAGGTGGAGGTGAAGGAGGAGGGAAAGGGTAAGGGGCCGTTTTTTATTCTGTTTGTCTTTTCTATATAACGTAATACCCGTTCTCAAAACGTAAACCCTCTTTTCACAAGGGAATTATAAATAAATGTAATAAAACTCTATTAATTGTTTCTGAAATATAGAAATCGTAATAAAAATTCGATATAAAACTTGTTTCTTTGAAGAAAAGCAATTAAAACGCAGGATTAAATAAATATAATATGATGATAAAACTATAATATCAAGTAAAACAAATATATTCAAAACCCTACGCTACTTCGAACAATCTAGCACTTGCAAAGAATTTGGGGAGAAGCCCTGTGGAAGCAGACTAAAGTGGAATGAGAAAACGACCATCTGAGTGAGGAAAATTTCTATAATTTCGGATACCATTGATGCTAATCTAGCATACACTATAATGAGGAAGATGATCTTCTCTCCCCTCTACAAGATGAAAAGAAAATATGCCACTGAAATGCATTCCGAATTCCGCATGAATACATCGCATCTTGCAGTTCGGACTGCTATGCCGCTCGTAAAACGCCACAAACTCTCACGCTGATTTTGAAATCCACGGTCGTAAGTATAGTACACTTTGTGTGAATATCACCATACGCCTCCGCCCCCTCTCCTTGCCAATCCCAAACGCCACCTCAGTTGAAGAAAAGAACAGAAATCAGTTCAATTCAGGAAAGTACTGTGCAATCTTCATTGGATCGCCATATGCTGCACGAGGAGTTGGTGGCTCTTCTTCGTATTGGTTCTCGACCTCAGGAGGTGGGGATGAACGCTTCTTCTTGGTATTTCCCAACTCCTGTGGTCGCGGAGCGCGATTTTGAATTTGCAGATTTTGAATAGCCATTAGGCTGCGGAGATCTGATGCTGGCATCGGATTGTTGCCTCGAGGGACCGGCGATTCCTCTCGGGTTGGTGTGACTGCTGGGGTAATGGTGTCATGAAGCGACGGGACGAGAGTGCTTGCGATACTATCATGGAGATTCGAGTGCTTATCAGTTGAAGACGATGAGTGGGATTTCTTGTGAGATGAAACAGGAATGCCTGGCGTACCAGCTGGTGTGTTGAGCGTAGCCTTTTCATTGGTAATGAGACCTTTGTCTTGAACGAATTTAGAAGATCGATGGTGATATGGGTTGTAGCTGTAATATTCGTCGATGATCGGGTGTACCATGACGGTTTGCTTATGGATTGTGAGGGTGGAGTTCGTAGGGACCGTAACCCAGCTCTCTATCGAAAGTTAGCACGTGGGTTTAAGAGTCGCGATCCGGAATACTTGCCTCTCTCGAAAGTCAAGGGCTCACTTGCCACCAACACAATATCAGCACCTTTGTCGCGACGATCCATTTGATACTCGCCCTTGCTGCTCTTATCCTCCCAAGTCGTACCAGATGAGTAGTACAAACTAGCAGCTTCGTCGGTACGACTGCTCACGTATCGAGTGCAAACCACGCTGTGGCCATCAGCAACGGCAAAGTTGAGCAAGCTCCGGGTATCAACATTCTCGCTTTCAACAACGCTCGCCGGAATATCAGCAATAAAATCATTGATTTGCTTGATAGTTTGAAGCATTGCTTGACGTAAGACATTTGGTCCAAAGCCATGTGGTGGCGGAGCGCTTGGATTGTGGCCCATTCGTTCGAGGGTATCAAGATACAAGGCAAAAGCCCACTCGCTATCTGTACCGCCTTGAACTCCGAGGTACCATTTGTCTGCCAAACGTTCTCCCAATCGGCGCTTGATGTACTTCCAACCTCCCAAACCTCCATTGTGCATCCACATCAAGCTTCCATGTGCGAAAGGGTGGCAATTGTCATCGCTGAGGGAGCCTTCGGTGGTCGCTCGTACATGCGCGAAAATGAGGGGAGAGGCAGTCTTAGAAGCAATGCGTTGGAGGTTGATGCAGTTCCAGGCTGGGGTTGTAGAAGTGAAGATGCAAGGCTCGGGGCCAAGCTTGGGGTCAGTGTAGTAACCAATTCCGAAGCCATCACCTTTCAGGAGGTTAGCACAGCTCTTGACTCGAAAGGTAAAAACCAACCATTGTGAGGTCTTCTCATGTCCAAGCGCAACCGGGAGTCGAAGGATTGGGTTAGGATGGAATGGGTTGGATCGAGAATCAGCTTTGAGAGCAAGATCTCATCGGATCCTTTGTAGACCTGATAGATGTTAGAAGATTGGTCTCGGATCCGAGGGGAAATGTGCCGACCAGAAAGCGACACATAGTGGCAATTGAGCATGCAATTGACGCTTTGGAATCACTGGGATGCTGTGTGTGCACGTAGCCTTCGCTGTCGATCCTTTGCGCCCCTTAAGAAGCTGGATCGGGAGGGAAGAGGGCTCTTTGAAGTGGTTTGCCCAATGTTGGGTGTGTCGTTGACTCAGTTGTGGAGGTGTAAGCCAAGAGGCGACGAGGCTGAAGAAAAGAAAGAGATGGCGCAATCCAGGCCTAGTCGGTGTTCATAAACACGGTCCAGAGAGGAAATTAAGGCAATACCCACGCACGAACCATGGCGGATAATAAGGGCATCTGGAGAGACAATAGAGAAGTGAGAATTGACCATATAGGTTGTTCTCCCTGGCTCGAGGCTGTCAACTTTTAAGTTCCTGTCCGAAGGTTCCACAGAACTACTGCAGCCAAGTGGAGCGCCACACCTTTTCAGCCACATCTTACGAGCCACAGGTCACTAGCCACATCACACTAGCCACAAGCGCCACGCTTCATGCACGATTATTGGTGCCAAGCACATGAAATGTCCGTCACTCCATAATCCAGCCATTATATCAACAACTCCTTTTACGACCTCATCTAGATCCATGAGTCCCAAGAATTCGGCGATAGCTTTGCTACAATCCCACCACTGGTGACCATGAGTGGGCGGCTTCTGTCAGCAAGGCTTTTGCCGCTGGCAAGAAGAGTTAACCCAGCAGCGCGGCATTTTCACCACCACACGACATCCTCAGCCGGCGGGCTTCTAAGATCAGATTCTGCGGTACGAGCAGCACGGCGGAGAATATGGCCGGCCGGCTACTTCCCCTTCTCTAATGCGGTCGTTGTGCGGAATGCTTCATTTGCGAGGATACTCCCGAAGCTCCTGATTAAGTTTGCCCGGATACCTGCCTTATTTGCTGGAGCTTCGATAACTGCTCTGGCATACGTACAGTACCAGGCCACACGTATGTTTCCTTCTTGAACAATCCTTGGAATCTTTGCTGAGTATTTTTGGCAGAGGCTGGAAACTACGCATTGGACGTCTTCGGGCGAACAAAGGATTCGGTGGTTGGATTTACAGGCGGGGTATTTGGAAGTGCAAAAGACATCGCAGATCAGACATGGAAAGGATGGGAAAAGACGAAAGAGGAAGTCGAGCTTCCAGAATGGATGCAGAAAATACTACGAATTCATGAAGAAATTGGAAATGGAAAGGGAGGTGGAGAGGGAGGTCCAGGAGGGGAACCACCAAAGCAGAGTCGAGTGGGAGCTGCTGCAGTAGGTGGAAGTGCTGCTGCGTATGCGTACGACCAATCGACCGAAGAGGATCCAAGAAGTGGAGAGGAAGAGGCGAGGGATGACCAAATGATGGTTCTGACCAAGAAAATGATTGAAATTCGAAGCATACTTCAGACCGTGGGTCAGTCGAACGCTTTGACTCTGCCATCAATTGTTGTCATAGGATCTCAATCATCTGGGAAGAGTTCGGTTCTGGAAGCAATTGTTGGACATGAGTTTCTCCCAAAGGGTTCGAATATGGTTACACGAAGGCCCATCGAATTGACCCTTGTCAACACCCCAGATGCTCACGCAGAATATGGAGAATTTCCAGCTCTTGGTTTAGGAAAGATTACGGACTTCTCACAAATCCAGAGAACGCTGACGGAGCTCAATTTGGCGGTACCAGATTCTGAATGTGTATCAGATGATCCCATTCAGCTCACAATCTCTTCACCACATGTCCCGGATTTATCACTTATTGATTTACCTGGATATATACAAGTTGCTGGTCATGATCAGCCCTTAGAACTGAAGCAGAAGATTACTGATCTCTGCGATAAATACATCCAACCACCCAACGTCATTCTGGCAATTTCAGCAGCAGATGTGGATCTTGCGAATTCGACAGCCTTAAGAGCAAGCCGAAGAGTTGATCCAAGAGGAGAGCGTACCATTGGCGTGGTGACCAAGATGGATCTGGTTGATGCGACAAGAGGGGCCTCGATTCTTAATGATCGGAAATATCCCTTGAGACTGGGTTATGTCGGTGTGGTGTCACGAGTACCGCAACAACCTTCACACCTCTTTAAGAGAGGAAATGGTGGCATTGCATCCGCGATCACAAGGAACGAAAACGCTTTCTTCTCCGCACACCCTCTTGAATTCGGCCAAGAGTCTGGAGTGAGTGTTGGAACCACCACCCTTCGGAAAAAATTGATGCAAGTCCTTGAACAAACCATGGCAGCCAGTCTTCAAAGCACGAGTGACGCGATACGTCAAGAATTGGAAGAGGCTACATATGAATTCAAGGTTCAATACAATGATCGCCCTCTGTCTGCAGAGTCATATCTCGCTGAGAGTCTGGACGGCTTCAAGCACTCTTTCAAAGAGTTCACAGAACACTTTGGCCGTCCTCAAGTTCGGGAAATGCTCAAAGAGGAATTAGATCAACGAGTTCTTGACCTTCTTGCAGCAAAATACTGGAACAAACCTGTAACGAACCTCTTTCCCGCAACAGCTGAGCCAGACTCGCTCGCTGATCTCCCAAAAGCCGACCCAGATAATCTGTACTGGCACCGAAAACTCGATGCCTCTACATCAGCTCTAACAAAGCTAGGCATTGGTCGTCTTGCAACTACAGTCGTCGCAAACGCCATCCAAGCAAACGTCGATCGTCTGATCGCACACAGCACATTCGCCTCACACCCCTTTGCCCGCCAAGCAATCACGGAAGCCGCATCCGGGATCCTGAATGAGCGATTCTACAGCACAAGCGACCAAGTCGAAAATTGCATCAAGCCATACAAATTCGAAATCGATGTTGAAGATGGAGAATGGGCACGAGGTCGTGAACACGCAACTGGCGTTCTCAAAAATGAACTCCGAGCCGTCGAAGAGGCCGTGAAAAACGTCGAGAAGAACGTAGGCAGCAAGCGAAAGCTCAAAGATGTAATGGGCTTCGTTGAGAAAGCTCGCAAAGGCGAAGTCATTGTTGGAGACGATGGCAAAACCGGGGCAGGCGGGTTCTCATCTGACCTCCTTGAAAGAGGAAAAGAAGCACTCTTCCTCTCCGATCGCGCTATTCTCCTTAAACTCCGCCTCCAAGCACTCAAATCTCCGCAATGCGCTACGAAAGCGAACAAGTACCACTGTCCCGAAATCTTCCTAGACGTGGTCTCTACCAAGTAAGCCTCTCCCCCCCCCCCCCCTACAACCCTAACTAACATCACACCCCTTTCCCAGACTAGTATCCACTGCCGTCCTTTTCCTAAACGTCGAACTCCTATCAGAATTCTTCTACCAATTCCCCCGCGAACTCGATATCCGCCTGGGACGCGGCCTCGGCCGTGAAGAGGTCGAGCGATTTGCGCGTGAAGACCCGCGTGTGAAGGGCCATTTGGATGTCATTCGTCGCAAGGAATTGCTTGAATTAGTGCTGGAGAAAATGGAGGGTGTGAGGGATCTAGAGAGTAGTAAGAGGGAGAGGGAGAGAGCTAGGGGGAAGAGGGTGGCTGGTGGTAATGGTGAGAAGGGGGAGCCCATGGGACAATCTCCATATCTTCTGTTGATATATCTTCCGATGAGACAGCAGCAGCTTGGGCCCTTTCTGCAGGAAGCAATTGCTACACGAACCTCTGGGAAGATGGCATCTCCACCACGAGGGATGGTCAAATCCCGTCTACGCTGTCGGCCGGTCGAGTTTGAGCGCTCTCTTCGTCGTCCTAAGCGGTGCGAATGAGTGGTAGGGCTAGCAGAGCGGCCCCTCCGGGTGAACCTATGATATCCGTCTGGGCTCCGTGAATTCCGCATCGGCGGGGTACCGGACGTGGTGACAGCGCTGTGCGTGTTTTCCACGGGTCTCGTAGGATTTGATGGCAGGGGAACCTCAGGTGGCGGTGGCGGAGCCGATCGCTGGTTCGCAGGTGGTCCTTCTACATCCTCGACGTCTTGCATTCTTTCCTCGTCTTCTCGACCTCCGCCATGGTTGTCGCGCGGCAGACGAAAGAAGTTCGGTTGGTCTAAGTCGTCCTTAGCGGTACCGAAGAAGCTGTGAAAGAAGTCTCGTGTAATAGCAAATGATGTGAGGTACCGCTTGGGTGTAGTGTCGTATGAAGTTAAATATATATAGTCAAAGAAAAGGCAGCCTTCGTCTGCTTGGAGAGCACTGTCGTGTGGTCGGCCATATCTATATGAGATATCTGGTCTGCTATATTTGTCTGAGATATCCGGTCTGCCATCCTCGCGATCTGAGGTCAACTCGGGGGCGGCTGTCATCGTTTCTCCACACTCGAGGTCACCGATGATTTGATATATGAGTTGCACCTTTCGTCGCCTTACTTCTTGTTCTATTGAAGGCCGAATTCTTCGCACGCAGTCTTCGATCTCACTGCTGTCTGCTGCCTTGCGATCACGGTACAGTTTACGTATACGTTTATATCCATTTCCAAGAGCTAGTGCGGAAAGCTCAATCCACTATTGAGGCTATAGCCCTGGTTTCCGTGTGCCGCGCTTACCAATGTCTTTCCGAGGTGCTTGCCCGTCTATTTCGGGAAAGTGCCGTAGGGTGAGGAGCCAGAGTACACGATATGCTACCCAGGAGGCATATGAATTAGAGAATGTTCGATCATCAAAAGTAGACTCAGTGGTTTGGACTTTGACATTCGGTTGACCGTTGTGTAGGGCATTAAAATACTACGAGAGAGAGCCCTTACTTTTGCCTGGCAGAACCTTCTTCAATATCCTTATATAAGGTTCGAGGTACTTCGTATCTTCCTAGAATATATATATTGTTATAATGACGTACTTTATCGAACAGATACGCTCAAGTATCTACGAGCGAATATTGTCGTCTTGGATTGTAGGAAAAAGCTCTCGTGATAGCATTCGTATCTGAACGAACGCACGATCCTCGAGGGATAAGCCGGGGCAGAGGCCCTAGAGAAGAAAAGCCGTGTTAGTATCAATCAGAAACCAGTCGTTTTCATTCTTACCGATAATATAGACCATCGTCGCCTTAACTCGACGCAAGTAGCGTGTCATTTCCTACGCTCTGTCAGTAGGGGCGAAAGGTATTAGGGGAATGCTAAATACCTCGGGGTAGTGCAGATTCGAGAGCCGTAAGAAAGTCCCTATCAGTATGGCTGGCCACAGTCTAGCGAACGGGATCAGCGTATCCAGGCTATCCCAGAACTGCTCTGACAGGGCCTCTAGGCGCTTCACATAGTCCTGCTTGCTATCTGAAAGCCGGGCGAGGAATTTCTCTCTTCGCGCTATATCTCCCTATATAGTAGAGATACGGATCTGCCGGAGGACGTCCCTATCGTAGAATTTCGCGTAGCTAGGATCATGTTCGCGTAGTACGTTCTTAACCTGTAGACTAAGGTCTGGATTCGTTAGCTAGGAGTGTCTTTTGATAATGAAGATAGAGTCATAGACCGTCAGAATAGAGATCGGCAATCCACTACCTGTCATTCCCTATAAAGAATTTGCGGGCTGCTTTAATGCGATGTCTTCCGTATAAGAATGTGAGAGGATAGTCGGGATTGAACAGTTGAAAGTCGTTGTCGACTCCTAGAGGTCTTGAGGGCAGAGCCGATCGAGGTATCAGCACAGGCACGTGATTGTCGGAATCCCGGCGCTGACAGCCAACCTCGGGACTCTAAAAGATGCCTAACAACCTAGTGACATTCTTCTCGTCACGCTGTCGCGGGTTTTCAGGAAGCTTCTCATGTCGAAGCTTATCAAGTGGGATTTTTACCGAGCCGATGAATGCCCGGCTTTTCTCCCGAAAAATTTATAAATCTGTCGCTGAAAGGCCTTCTATGATAAAGTGAATCTATTTAGCGCCTGAGAGGAACTCTTTATCAAAGCATTTCCCGGTGGTTCCTTCTTCTTTATATTACCCTTATCCTTAATCAATGTTCTGCCTATCTATTTTTAACTACGAGCTCGAGGGGGACCTAAACGGGACCCTACTAGGGCAACCAAATGTGGCACCTCTCCCCTAGAAGTGACTATATAATGATAACACGACGTGCTCAGGCACAATCTTTTACTAAAAATTCCTTCCCGCGACACTGCTTCTAGTCTATNACTAAGNCCTTTGACCCTTCTAAACCGAACTATGGCATCTGAAAGTAGCAGACCCCTCTCGCTCTTTCCCGGCAGCAATCTAGAGGGATCAACCTCTCTTGGCGATCATATTCCCTTACCACCCCCTATTCCAGCATCACGCAAGGGAATCTATACCAGAGGTGACTCTAACAAAGAGAGATCCATAACGCAGGTCAGCAGAAAACCGCAGCTAGCATCTCAAGGTTTGCCGAAGAACACCACCAGGTATAGTTTATAAAACACCTTAACGTTATCTTTAAGCTCTCTAGTAAAGCGGATTTCAAGAGATGCGGCCAACCCGTACCGGTCTGACTTAGCTTATAATGGAAATAAAGTCACCGGATCAAAATACCCGAGAACAGAGTAGCAAACAAGGACTTCCCTACGAGTGGCCTACCACGAATTCATGGTTTTTGACCAGGCTGGATCGGCTATTATCGGATGTGATAACACTAGGGAGCGCAACTTGGTCGCAATCAAGAGATTAAACATCGGGACCGACAAAAGCTTAATACGTGGGATATAACCTTTTACAAGCGATCATGTGGTTAATGTTAGAGAGTCGTACTTTGACAATGATGAACTAGTGATTATTTACGAACAAATAGATATCTCGCTCCGATATGTTACTAGCATATTATAAGCCCCGTTTAAGCCCTTTCAGATCGCAGCAATCTATAAGGAGGTAAGTCAGCCCTGACCGTACTAGCCGAGCCTTTGCTTACCGAAAACAGCTAGTATTGGGACTCTTGTATATACACGAGGAGCTCTCTCTATATCACGGCGAGTTGAGTTGCTATATAATCCTTCTCAACCGTGACGGAATGGTGAAAATTGGTAAGTCTGTTTCGGCTTTGCGTAATTCTTACTAATATTACCAGCCAATATTGGGGAATCTTTTGCTCGGAAGAAAAATATCACAGCAGGGAGTAGACGCGACGATATCCGTAGCCTCGGCTCTGTTATGATAGAGCTAATGGAGCCCACGACGTACATACTAAGTCCTTATTCTACGGAATTACAAAGCCCGGAAAAATGGAAGGATGGCTCCGGCATCAAGGATTTTCTGAGTGCTACCCAGTACCAATCCTTAGAGCAATTGAAAAACGTAAGCTTTCCCGTCCTAGACAATCGAGGATATTCGGCTAATCAAGAACAAGCATGATTTTCTTCCTAAGGAACCACTTGTAAAATGTTTCAGGGCTCATGTTTTTTGTGCTATAATCGCAGCAGGTACTCATTGGGATATCCTGTCGCTTCCGTAGAATCAATTTTGATAACTCAATTATCTCCTAAACTTGTGCTGGCCAATTTAGTTAGAGCTTAGACACTGTCCCAACATTCCCGTGACTCTGACCCAAAATTCTGGAACCCCGGATATAAATTGGTCCCGGAACGAGTTATTATAACAAGCGGTTGTGTAATGGGTTGCTGTGTAATAAGTAGTATAAAACAGGGCGTTATACAACAAATTATTATACAACAAGTAGTTGTGCGACGGATTGTTATATAACAAATGGTTATGTAACCGGCTGTTGTGCAACAAGTAGTTATATAACAGCGAGTTGTGCAATGGATTGTTATATAACAAATGGTTGTGCAACGGGCTGTTGTGCAACAAGTAGTTATGCAACGAGTTATTATACAACAAGTAGTTATATAACATGACGTTGTGCAACGGGCTGTTGTGTAACAAATGGTTGTAAAACGCCCTGTTATATAACTAATTGTTATATAATAACTCGTTATATAACTAATTATTATATAAAAGCCCGTTACACAATCATTTGTTATATAACAACCCGTTATACAACGCCCTGTTATATAACTACTTGTTATATAACAGCCGGCTACACAACTATTTGTTATATAACAATCCGTTGTACAGCTACTTGTTATATAATAATTTGTTATATAACGCCCTGTTCTATAACTACTTATTGTATAGCAACCCGTTATATAGCCACTTGTTATAAAATAACTCGTTCCGGGACCAATTTATATTCGGGGTTCTAGAATTTTAGGTTAGTAGGAAGGTTAGGAAAGGTGTCTAAGGTTTAACTATATTAGCCAGTATAAGTTTAAGAGATAAGTTAAGTGAACAGTTGTTATCAAAATTAAATCTATAGAAGCGACAGAATATCCTAGTGCGTACCTGCTGCGATTATAACACAGAAAACATGAGCCCTAAAACATTTTATAAGTAGTTCCTTAGGAAGAAAATCGTACTTGTTCTTGATTAGCCGAATATCCTCGATTTTCTAGGACGGGAAAGCTTACGTTCTTCAATTACTCTAAGGATTAGTACTAGGTAGCACTCAGAAAATCCTTAATACCGGAGCTATCCTTCTATTTTTCCGGGCTTTATAATTCCGTAGAATAAGGACTTAGTATATACGTCGTAGGCTCTATTAGCTCTATTATAATAGAGCCGAGGCTACGGATATCGTCGCGTCTACTCTCTACTATAATATTTTTCTTCCGAGTAAAAGATTCTCTAATATTAGCTAGAATATATTAGTAATAATTACGTAAAGCCGAAACAGACTTACTAATTTTCACTATTCTATTACGGTTAAGAAGGATTATATAGCAACTCAACTCGCCGTGATATAGAGAGAGCTCCTCGTATATATATAAGAGTCCTAATACTAGCTGTTTTCGGTAAGCAAGGCTCGGCTAGTACGGTCAGGGCTGGCTTACCTCCTTATAGATTACTACGATCTAAAAGGGCTTAAACGGGGCTTATAATATACTAGTAACATATCGGAGCGAGATATCTATTTGTTCGTAGATAATCACTAGATCATTATTATTAAAGTACGACTCTCTAACATTAACCATATAGTCGCTTATAAAAGGTTATATCCCACGTATTAAGCTTTTGTCGATCCCGATGTTTAATCTCTTGATTACGACCAAGTTGCGCTCCCTAGTGTTATCATATCCGATAATAGCCGATCTAGCCTAGTCAAAAACCATAAATTCGTAGTAGGCCACTCGTAGGGAAGTCCTTGTTTACTACTCTATTCTCGGGTATTTTGATCCGGCGACTTTATTTCTATTATAAGCTAAGTCAGACCGGTACGGGCTAGCCCTATCTCTTGAAAGCCGCTTTACTAGAGAGCTTAAAGATGACGATAAGGTGTTTTATAAACTATACCTAGTAGTGTTCTTCGGCAAACCTTAAGATACGAGCTACGGTTTTCTACTAACCTGCGTTATAGATCTCTCTTTCTTAGAGTCACCTCTAGTATAGATTCCTTTGCGTGATGCTAGAATAGGGGGTGGTAGGGGAATATGATCGCTAAGAGAGGTTGATCCCTCTAGATTACTGCCGGGAAAGAGCGAGAGGGGTCTACTACTTTCAGATACTATAGTTTAGTTTAGAAGGGTCAAAGGTCTCGGTCATAGACTAGAAGTAGTGTCTTATATAATACGGAAGGAATTTCCGTAAAATATTATGCCTAAACACGTCGTATTATCATTATATAGTCACTTCTAGGGGAGAGGTGCCATATTTGGTTGCCCTAATAGGGTCCCGTTTAGGTCCCCCTCGAGGTCGTAGTTAAAAATAGATAGGCAGAACATTAAGTAAGGATAAGGGTAATATAAAGAAGAAGGAGCCACCGGGAAATGTTTTGATAAAGAGTTTCCTCTTAGGCGCTAAATAGATTTACTTTATCATAAAAGGCCTTTTAGCGACAGATTTATAAATTTTTCGAGAGAAAAAGCCGGGCATTTATCGGCTTAGTAAAAATCCTACTTAATAAGCTTCGATATAAGGAGCTTCCTGACAACCCGCGACAGCGTAACGAGAAGAATGTCACTAGGTTGTTAGGCATCTTTCGGAGTCCCGAGGTTGGTTATTAGCGCCGGGATTCCGACAATCACGTGCCTGTGCTAATACCTCGATCGGCTCTACCCTTAAGACCTCTAGGAGTCGATAACGACTTTCAACTGTTCAATCCCGACTATCCTCTTATATTCTTATACGGAAGACATCGTATTAAAGCAGCCCGCAAATTCTTTATAGGGAATAACAGGTGGTGGATTGCCGATCTCTATTCTGACGGTCTATGACTCTATCTTTATTATTAAAAGACAGTCCTAGCTAACGAATCCAGACCTTAGTCTATAGGTTAAGAACGTACTACGCGAACATGATCCTAGCTACGCGAAATTCTACGATAGGGACGTCTTCCGGCAGATCCGTATCTCTACTATATAGGGAGATATAGCGCGAAGAGAGAAATTCCTCGCCCGGCTTTTAGACAGCAAGCAGGACTATATAAAGCGCCTAGAGGCCCTGTTAGAGCAGTTCTAGGATAGCCTAGACGCGCTAATCCCGTTCGCTAGACTATGGCTAGCCATACTGATAGGGACTTTCTTACGGCTCTCGAATCTATACTGCCCCGAGGTATTTAGTATTCCCTAATACCTTTCGCCCTAACTGACAGAGCGTAGGAAATAACACGCTACTTGCGTCGAGTTAAGGCGACGATAGTCTATATTATCGGTAAGAATAAAAACGACTGGTTTCTGATTAATACTAACACGGCTTTTCTTCTCTAGGGCCTCTACCCCGGCTTATCCCTCGAGGATCGTGCGTTCGTTTAGATACGAATACTATCACGAGAGCTTTTTCTTATAATCTAAGACGACAATATTCGCTCGTAGATACTTAAGCGTATCTGTTCGATAAAGTACGTTATTATAATAATATATATATTCCTAGAAGATACGAAGTACCTCGAACCTTATATAAGGATATTAAAGAAGGTTCTACTAGGCAAAAGTAAAGGCTCTCTCTCGTAGTATTTTAATGCCCTATACAACGGTCAGCCGAATATCAAAGTCTAAACCACTAAGTCTACTTTTAATAATCGAACATTCTCTAGTTTATATGCCTCCTAGGTAGCATATCGTATACTCTAGCTCCTCGCCCTACGGCACTTTCCCGAAATAGACGGCAAAGCACCTCGGAAAGACATTAGTAAGCGCGTCACACGGAAACCAGGGCTATAGCCTTAATAGTAGATTAAGCTTTCCGTATTAGCCCTTAGAAATAGATATAGACGTATACGTAAACTATACCGTGATCGCAAGGCAGTAGACAGTAGTAAGATCGAAGACTGCGTACGAAGAATTCGGCCTTTAATAGAACAAGAAGTAAGGCGACGAAAGGTATAACTTATATATCAAATCATCGGTGACCTCGAGTATAGAGAAACGATGACAGCCGCCCCCGAGTTGACCTTAGATCACGAGAATAGCAGACCGGATATCTTAGACAAATATAGTAGACCAGATATCTTATATAGATATGGCCGACCACACGACAGTGCTCTCTAAGTAGACGAAGGCTGCCTTTTCTTTAACTATATATATTTAACTTTATACGACACTATACCCAAGCGGTACCTTATATCATTTGCTATTACACGAGACTTCTTTTATAGCTTCTTCGGCACCGCTAAGGACGACTTAGACTAACCGAAATTCTTTTGTCTGTCGCGCGACAACTATAGCGGAGGTCGAGAAGAAGAGGAAAGAATATAAG
>JAAMPI010000597.1:0-30753 GCA_013054445.1 Cudoniella acicularis
CACCCGAGCCAGCCGCTGCCAATTATGGCAGTATGTCTTCCTCTCCGTTCAACCCATTTGGGCTCAATGAATCTAACATCATCAATAGACTACGGAAAATATGGAAACTATGGCCATTACAAGCGTGAAGCTGCCCCTGTTGCTGTGCCTGAAGCTGCACCCGAGCCAGCCGCAGCAAATTATGGCAATTATGGAAAATACGGCAACTATGGCCACTACAAGCGCGAGGCTGCTCCTGAGCCAGTAGCTGAGCCTGAGCCAGTACCTGCAGCCACGAACTATGGCAGTAAGTTCTTTTAAAACATAACGCGATTCTTGGCTATGCCAATGAATCTAATATAATCAATAGACTACGGCAAATACGGCAATTATGGCCACTACAAGCGCGAAGCTGAGGCCGAAGTTTCTACCGTTGAAGCTGTTGTTGAGGTTTAAATTTTCTCCGCTGCTTGATCTTGTGGCGAAAGTAATGCATATTGAACAGTCATGGGAAATTGGCGGAATGGGGCGCATCTAGGAATTGCATGAGCGAGAGGTGTCCTAGAACTTAAATAGGAATGCATTGAATTGCTTTTGAATTGTATTGCATGTGATCCTGATTTTGGCATTCTTCCGTATTTGCATAGCGAAAATGCTAAGAGTTCATGGTCAATTCCCTCCGGACTGTGCAATGGGACTCGAAATTCCTTATTTTTTTTTTTTGAAAGGAAGAGGATGAACAAGCTGTCGCATGCATGAATCTCGTTGCTCGTGCGGATGTCTCTCCTTAAGTGTGAATTTGTGGATTGTCGCAAAAAAACGGTTGCGAAGTGAAACTTGCTGCGCAGCCGAGTGCTGCGGCTTCCCCGCTTCCAGAAAATCACTTCAAGAATTAAAAAGATCAACGAATTATTTCTTCCTAGAACCTGTTCATATCTTATGAGGTGACCCGAAATATGCGGCCCTAAAATATTCAAGATATTTGAGGTTTTAGACGCTACTGCGCCATAACGTGATCTTCGCATAATTATACCACAACTACGAAACTTACGGAAGTAATAATACAATGACCAATGAGATCGACATTACCAAAACCTGAAATATATATCTTTTGATGAGCCTTCTTTTTCGTGGTTCAATTCAAAATTGAAAAGCAACCAGAGAGTTTTCTGTTGGGTATTTTCTGATGCCGGGCCCGCATTGTTGATATTCTACACAGTTCTCGTCAAAGCAGGCAACTAGTCAAGAACCGAGGATGTCTTTCTTGAACAGCCTTTCTAACTCCTGCTCATATTTCTGCTTGTCCTTTAGTTTCGTCTCGATTAAAGATAGCGCACCACGATCCCAATACAGCGCCACAACCTCTGAGAGTTTTTCGACGCATAGTCCTCCAACGTCAGGTTCGGTCGAATCCTGTATTTGCTTGAAAATTGGATGTAGGTGCTGCCAGAACAAATTATAGGGCTCTTTGGGACTCCTCAAAGCGTGAAAATACCAAAAGCTCCTAGTTTTCCAACCTCGTCTCATCATATCCGCACGATAAGTAGTGCCGTAAGCTGCGGGCGTTGATTTTTCCTCTTCTGCGAAAATGTCCACGAATTGTTGGTGTACGGACTGGTATTTTTCCAATTCATCGCCTTCAAGTTTATCAACTGCAAGGTTAGTCAGCCAATAAGGAGGAGACATCATCTCGACAGGAAGAGAGCAAGCCCATTCAAGGTCGATAATGGATTTGATGTGTCATTCTTTATCAACATAAATATTACTTCCGTGCAAATCTGTAAGGGTAAACGCAAAAGGTCCTTCTCGAAGTCTGCGATCAATAAAATGGGAAAGAAGACTTCGCATTGTGAACAGAGTTGCCATTTGGGCTTGACCGTCTTTCTCGTCGAGTATAGAATTGGGTTGATTGCGTATACGGCTATCGTGGCAAGCCAAGAGATCGTTATAATATACGTCTGTGGTTGTGTAGGTAAGACTCCTCCCTATGTTGGTCGGGGTACCTTCATTTTCCATGGAATGATACTGATGAATCAGTGGTCGATTTGTTAGTGACAGATTGCCCCTTTGATCTATGGTCTAGGACCCAATCCGGGGTTGAGGTATATGACTTAATGAAAGAATAATTCTCGATAAATCCCTGAAAAGATTGGCTTTTAAAATAGGATCATGGCATTCGGGCCAAGATTCTGACAGCATTTGTACATCTGAAGTTTCGACATAATCCATGATGAGATAACCATGTTCGTGAACTTTTGAACGATTGTAAATTACATAAGGGCAAGGAAGAGGATATCGGAACAACGATAATATAGCTCGACGAAAATGCCAAATTATTTTTCTGGCCGCATGAACTAAGAATGTTAGAACGGTTGCAAAACGGGAGGACATACTAACACTTTGGCCCCCGGGAAAGCCAAACCCCCAAAGTCCAGGTGTTGGAACGTCTGGGCAGTTGTTCTGAATCCAAATAAAGGTAGCTGCTTCAGTTCGAAGCTTTTCGTTCGCGTTGCCAGGACATGTTGATTCTCCCACCTTGTACGGTAGCGGTATCCTCAGCAGTAGTCGTTTGCCTGGGTGTCTACGCCAATTGTCGATATATATCGGTATGCAAACGTTGAAGCTGCCGTGCCTCCACTCCCCAACCTCTCCAAAACGACAGATTTCACCGCTGGAGCTTGATAGTCCTAATTGATGCGACACGAGAGCTTCGAAGTCCTTCCGATTTCCCATGAGCCAAAGAAAAAATTCGAATCGCTGGTTTGGATATGCTAAACGTATAATCATGTTCTCTTCTTCCTCGATTGCTTCTGCCATCGTTACTCTTCCTCGAAGAAGGGGAAGTGATAGCTCTGCCGCCTGCGAGAGAGGACCATCGGATTGCGCCAAGGTTTCAGGGCATGGCGATATGTTTGCACTCTCGGAGTGCTACATCGTTTTATCAACTGGGAAGATTCACGGAATCTCGCGGCGCGTTGGCGTTCAAAACACTAGCAAGCGGATTCTGACCGAATAAGCTTATCCGGTCGCGCCGTCGGTACCCGGTCCGGCTTTGTCTCCGTGCCGGGCCGGGTCAACCTGGCCTTGGATGCACCACAGCAGCAAGCTTTGGAAGACTACTGTATGACCTCCATTGGAGATTTACGGAGCTGCATAGTGATTGTATCTGCCTAGTTCGCTCTCCAAACCTGCATGCTGCCAAGCAGTAGCTTCCTGGAACCCCGCGGCAGCCTGGAAGCCAACTGATATGGGAAGATCTAAGAGGGTCTGTGAAGCCGGCAACTAGCTATTATAGAGCAATATAGATAGGCCTTGCAGTAGTGATGAGTCGTATTTTCACTGCTTTCCTTATAATGTACTGTATGCTCTCGCATGGAATTCGCGGGAAAAGACTATGAACGTGGAAAATCATCGAGGACATATAAGCCTCTACGATTGAAGTAACCTTTTTCTCCACTGGTCCTGTGTCTGAGTCATCTGCTTCTTCAATCTGGGCACATTGGAAAAGTGTCTAAAACCTATTGCCAAAAAACCCACATTTCGAGGTAGGAATCATTCTTCAAGAGATATTTTATTCTAAGCAATTTCTAGAACATCACAATGCCCAACGAAGGTGAGCAAGCAAGTCAGGCGAATGACCAGGCTGAACAAGAGAGGAAGGCTGCGGAAACAGGCTGAGCGAGTCCGTAGGGAGGATGCCGCGAAGCTCACCGAAGCATTATGCGATGAGACAACTGTCAAGCAGCTTTCATCGACTGGCGACATGGTTAGAAACAGGAGAAAAGGAAGGAGGTAATGAGGTTCATGAATATCGCAGCCGATAGAGATTGTGAGGTGGATATTAGTTATTGTTTTCCAATCGATGTCGCACCATATGCCGTTACTTGAGCTGTCACACTCTGCTCGACTATGTGCTAAAATAACACGCGAAGAAAGTGTCCCAAACTTACAATTCTGTACACCAGCTGTAGTACTGCAAAGGAGGGTAGAACAAGAGTAAAACAGCGATTTCATTCATCCGGCGAGGATCCTAGATCACTCAGCCTGTCAATTTCCAGTATGAACACCATCCCCAATCCATTCCAAATGCCCCGAAACGCCTTCAAATGCAACCAAAAACCAGCCATATTCCATCATTATGCCACTCTGATGACAGTCACATGCAATTATATAAACATTGCTAAACAGCACCCATATCCTTAAGCGCCCCTGCGAGCCGTCTATAATCTCTGAGAAGCTCCAACACCTCGTTGAGCTTCATGTCTCCTGGATTTTGTAATTCCATGAATTTTTTGATTGGTGGCGCGATTTTCGGGATCTCTTTGGGAGGTAAGACCGGAGCCAGTTCTGGGAATGTCTGCTAATTGTTAGATTGACAAAGAAAAAGATGTGACGAACTTACAGTAGTTAAGTCTGCAACCCCACCATCTGGAATAGATTTACTCGATGATGAAGCGGCAGGAGTTGGAGCAGGAGTAGCCCTTCCAAACCCACGCATCATACCCATACCAGCAATTCGAGTCATGGGATTTAAAGTATTACCCAGATTCCTCATGGACTCAACAATAGCAGGATTACTGGATACAGGCGCGGAATTCTGGAGAGGTGATGGCATGGGCGATTTCTCACCACCCTCTTCTGCAAAGGCCACTTTCTTATTACTGCCAGAACTTCGATTGCTGTCTGTACTCCTATCTCGAGTCATCTTGCGACCCCCAATCAAATTCAGGAGTTTATCATCTGGTTTGGATGCAGAATCGCTACGATCTCTCCTTGTGTTCTCTGGACTGTGTAGTGAACTTGTTCCACTAACTGATCCCTCCTCTTCCGGAGGGGGTGTGCTGACAAGCTTTCGAGCATCATCCAAAGTCTTAGGTACAATAATTTCAGTTGAATTTCCCGAAGTCTCATCCTGGCGTTCTTTGAGCTTGCCAAGTAGGAACTTGTAGCTATCTCCAAGGGAGCTGCCAATTGTCTTGAAACCTTGATCCGCGGTATTTAGAACAGCATCTCCGGCGGCGCCAAGGACAGCTGGTGGTTGGAACATATCGCTGATTCTTCGATTATGTACCTGTATAGATGGTCGAAGGTTAGACGGAGATGCTGGAGGCTTCATAGTGGTTGGGCTCGCCACTACAGAGCTTACTTCAGGTGTTGATAATCCTGGAGAAGGTGTAAGCCTCAGAGCCATTTGATCGATTTTTTCCTGTTTTGGAGTTGTAGGTCGACTGTTAGATTTCCCAGGACCGGCAGGATTTTCGTCCGCTCTTAAACTTGCAAGATCTACTGTTTCAAGAAACGTTATGGCTGCTTCCAGATTTGTCAAGCAGTATGCAGCTTCTCCGTCAATCTTGCCTTCGTTTCGAAATCGTTGGATAAAGTAAAGATTGCTGATCACACTGATGCCTTCGGGTCGAGATGTAATCAATGTGTAAATCAACATAGGCATGATCTCATCAGCTGAAGATGATGGATGGAAATGTGATAATGTATCGACGATGCTTTTGTGGGCCGCCTTTAGATGCTGAAGTTTGCCTAGTGGAAACTTTTCGTCGTTCATTGCGATCAATTCGACTCTAGCTCCCTCAAGCCATTCACGAACTTCCGTCTCTTTCGCTTCCATTGATTCTGGATCATGATTCGCAAGTCCCAAGTCAATTCCGAGATCTGTCAAACCAATTCCTACCACGGAAAGGGCTGCAGTTTTTGATCGAAGTTTCTCGTCCTGAGCTTCATCCTGGGTTGACCTATGCCGGAATATTCGATCGTAGATGCGCTCACAAACCCGCCGCTCAACCACTTCTTCTAGAGCCACACGCTTCTGTTCCAGGACTCTTCTCGCACGCTTTCTATCGGCAATTTCATCTACTGTGAGCATCTGCTGTTCAGATTCCCGCCTCTCCGGTGCCAATTTTGGACGATCCTTATTGCTAATCGAGACTGCCTTTGCCCTTAATTTGCTGGCGGTTGAGGAGAGAGAGGAGACTGAGGGTGCTGGCGAATTTTCTCGGTGCTGTCGAGATGATAGGGCAGAAATATGAGTGCTAATATGCGTGGCAGCAACCGCGTAGAAGTCTTGGAATAGGCTGGAAAGTTTATCGACTGTAGGCGGAGTAGGATGGACCTTGGCGGATAACGAGTCAATGAAACTACAAGAGTCAGTATTTTCAAATAATTATACACCAATTCCACTGACCTATCTGTCAAGCTGACAAGTTCTATAGGGAGCTCATCGAAATCTGCTGGCAACTTCTCGCTGACTCGAGAAGTGTCATCATTGTCTTCAGGGGCTTTTTCAAACGCATCGGGTTGCCTGACAGACATTCTGTCCCGATTGCTTTTATCTGATAAAGATGAATCCGACATTACCCCATTCTGGATTGTGCTGGCCCGTTGAGCTCGAGCAATTCGGTCTGGAGTGGAAGGTTCGAGTTTCGAGAAGGACCTGGATGAATGCAGTGGACGAGGACGCTGGCTCTCGCTCTTCTTGCCGTGAGCCGATGCCATAAAATCTGGCAACGTAAACAACATCTTGTCAGAAATGGCTTGCATTTTGAAGTGGTATGAAAGACAGAGAGGGGCTCAGTAATATTTACCTTCGTACAATGAGCTCCTGAGTCCTGCCTAGCAAAGTCGCATGAATGACAGCGCTCTGAAACCTTGATCAAGCCGGGGATCGCGGATAAACGAATGTGGGCAATGAAAGGAAATAGAACTTCGGAGGGGAAGGAAAATAAAGCTGTCCGTCTGGCGATTACATGTCCATCGAATACAAGAATGATCCCCACGGGTGGAGTTGGCTGCAATGCCTCTAGCTCGAGACCCGCCGGTACCGAGAGCTAGAAGTCCAGAAGAATGACGCGCCGCAGTTGACGGCGCAGGTGCGTAGTCTGAGTCACGCCTACGCGCACATTTGGGCACTGGGATCTGGCACTTATAGTGACTTAACTTCAGGCTGAGCAAGGGTCAACAGGCTCCCTCCCAGGGCTGGCAGCTGCTGGCCACTCGAGTGCCTGGTCTCGCGGCGATTCAGACAGCCGCCAAAGCCCACATGATGCAGGTGACGCCTCATTCGATGTTGATGTCTACGGAGACCTCTAGATGATCGCCCGTGAATGAGCATCGTGCATTTCGTACAACAACTATCTTCATCCCCGCTTGTCCACACTTAAACTCTCCTTCTATGTCTCTCCACACTTGCCAACACTTTCTTCAGTAATGCCTCAGCATCCGCATCATAAGTGCCACTCCGCGGGCAGGGTCACCTCAAGCATGCTGCTTTCTTTCCTGCTTCTATCAACACCGATCACGCCTCGGCCAGTGGCTATTCACATCAACAACAACCAATACAACTACTCCCTCCTTTACCTTTGCCTCCGCAAGCTAACAACCCAGGCAGTAATGAACATGTATTTGTAAGTTATCTCCTATTTGGTAACTGGACAGTAGCTCACAGCTCAATAGACCCTGCGGCATATCTTCCATCATGGAAACCTCAACAAACCTGCCGAACACTTACAACTGGATGTGCCCAAATCTTCTTCGGCAGTGTGGTTAGAAACGGAGGATGGTCCTCTGGAGGAAGTGAATCGGCCTTTGGTTGTTCGAAGCAATCCCATGAAGATACACAGATTAAAGGATAGGCGTCCATCAGTGGTTGACCCCATGGTGGCGGCTGCACGAGAGTATGATCAAGTTTGGGCCTCATCCCCAGATGCGTGGACTATGGATGAAGTTGATGGACCCGATATCACGGACAAAGATACAATATTGACTTTCGCCCAAATGGCGGCAAATGCCTATGTTGCAACACCGGACCAAGGAGACTGGAAAGACGTTGAAGGAGGATTCAACAGGACAGACGATAAGGGGTTTGGTTGGGACAGCGATGGGCTCCGAGGGTATCTATACGCCGATGAAACCAACTCAACTGTTGTGATCGGCATTAAGGGGACGACTATGGCGATCTGGGATGGCGACGGAACTACCACACATGACAAGGAGAACGATAATCTATTTTTCAGTTGTTGCTGCGGTCAACAAGGTAGTAGTTTCTACCGCACAGTTTGCGATTGTGCTACAGGAACGTACACTTGCAACCTGACTTGCCTCAAGAAGAGCTTCTTGAAGGAAAATCGTTATTACGCTGCTGCTCGCACTCTCTATGGCAATGTCACGGCCATGTATCCAAACTCTCATATATGGATGTCCGGTCATTCACTGGGAGGCGCTGTTAGTTCTTTGATTGGACTTACTTATGGTATACCCAGTGTCACATTTGAAGCTATCCCGGATGCCTTGCCGGCAAATCGACTTGGCCTTCCGGTTCCACCAGGAGTTGACCCTGATCGACCCGGTCAACGAGAATTTACTGGAGGATACCACTTTGGCCAGAATGCCGACCCTATTTATATGGGCACTTGCAATGGAGCTACTGCAAGCTGCTCATATGCTGGCTATGCACTAGAAAGTGCATGCCACACAGGGAGGGAATGTGTCTATGACGTTGTTAAAAACAACGGAACAAGAGTATCAATCATCACCCATAAAATTATATGGGTAATTGACAATATCATCAAAAAATACGATGCTGTCCCGGAGTGTAAATTTACCCCGGAATGTTATGATTGTCCGCTCTGGAAAGAGGTCACTGGGAACAACACTCGAACAAGTTCCTCAACCTCGAGCACTACAAGAACTCAAACAAGGACTTCAACTTGCCAAACCCCTGGTTGGTGGGGTTGTTTGGATGAGACTACGACCACCACTGTAACCAGTACAAGCAGCAGCACATCTACGACAACAACCGCGACTTGTAAAACGCCAGGATGGTTTGGCTGTAACGATAAGACAACCACAACCACCCAAAGTCAACGAACCACCACTCCCACCATTACATCAACATCCAGCAAACCAACCTCTACAACTTCAACAACAACTTGTAAAGCTCCAGGGTGGTTCGGCTGCAATGATCCTACAACGACAACTGCTCCAGAGGCCTCCTCACCTACCTCCCTCTATTGCAAGACCCCTGGTTTATTTTGGGGGTGTTATGATAAGATTACAACACACACACACACACGATCACATCCTATCACTTCTCCACCTCTATTACCAACCTCAACCAATCCCAGCCCAAACCCGACAAAACCTTCGGATGGGAGAACACATTGTGTTAATCGAAGCTGGCTGGGGTTTTGCAAGAAATGGGAGCATACGAATGATGTCAAAGAAGAAATCTAGAATACATATTGTTTTTTTTCAAGGAGTCGGAATGGATAGAAGCAAATTGGCGGTTTGGGAATTACGGAACAGGCTTGGAGTTGGCGGGTTAGGAGTATTCTTGAAATTCATGAACACTGATTCTGCTTTATTGTATTTAAACCATCATTGATGCTTCCACAGTGGCTTTTTCTTTTCCGCAAAGGCCGACATTCCCACCTTTTGGTCTTCACTTCCGAACAATGAATGAAAGACCCTCCTCTCATATTCAACTCCATCCCTTAAAGGCAAATCTTGACTCTTGTTTACCACTTCCTTAGCAGCCATAACAGCAACCTTGCTATAACTCGCAATTATCTCTGCCGTCCTCAATGACCCTTCCATCAGCTCATCCCATCCTGCAAATGTCCTAGCCGCAACACCCCACTCACCAGCCTCCTTGCCAGTGAAACTCTTCCCTGTCAAAATTAACTCCATAGCTCTCACTTTCCCTATCGCCCTTGTCAATCTTTGGCTTCCTCCAGCTCCAGGTATTGTCCCGAGTTTTATCTCTGGTTGTCCAAAATTGGCATTCTCTGTACAATACAGGATATCGCACATCAAAGCTAGCTCACAACCTCCACCAAGAGCGTGCCCGGAGACAGCAGCGATTATGGGTTTCTTGACGCTCGTTGTTAGGCTAGACCAGGATTCTATAAAGGAGGTTGTGTAGGCTTCGCTGAATGTCAGGGTGGACATCTCTTTGATATCTGCGCCGCTGCGAAGGACCTTTCGGAGCCAGTGAGGAGGATGCAGGAGATGTCGGGGGATTGGTCGAAAGCGTGAAGGGCGGAGTTGAGCTCGGTTATGAGAGGGGTTGAGAGAGCATTGAGAGCCTTTGGTCGGTTGAGTGTTACTGTTTGGATTTGTTAGACTTGCATATGGTATTGGTAATACAAAAAGGATTGATGAATTGACGGGCTGTAAGTCGGCAGAAATAAGTTTGACTTGAAAACTTACTTTGCCCTACTCCTGGTCTTGGTTCTGTTGTTTGGATAAACTCATATGATTTCACAGACCAGGCCGAATAGCTACGAGAAATAGTAGGGAGCGCACCGGTCGATGCTTTGAAACGGGAGGCAATGGGCCTCATGCTCTTGATTGTGTTCATCATTTTGAGCAACAATGCGACCACTTAACTGCACAGATTAATCAACAAGTGGGTTCTTGAATTTAGAGGTATTCGGAGCTTGTTTGTTGAAAGAAGATGAAGTTCTACTGACCACCATCCACATGCCGAGCTCTCAGACAGCCGGCAAGTTGCCGACACAAACCGGGAAGCTACCCCTGTCCCTCGAAGATCACGTGGGACGCTAGGATCACTAGCCGGTCGCGGCGCGCCTTCTGCGACTTTGGACGCGAACAACACCTGTCGATATTTCTCAACCAGAAATTACGACGCTTCTCTTATCTCTTTGCGCCGCCGCGATCAACACCTTCCCATCGCACGATCCAGTACCTTTCGGAGATTCTTTACGACGACTCTACAGCGGTGCACTGTTTAGGAAGGAAATTCTCCGAGGAAACAAAGCAAGGATGGATTCGTTGGAGCCTGAACAAACCCCTTTTGCGGCTGTGAGCGCGCATACCTCAAGAATTCAACGTGTAAGTTCGGATCAAATCCGGACGGAGAGGGAATGGAATGGACAGGTTGTGGAAGAGCAATTGCTGATATAGATGTGTACAGCAATACCAAGCATGGTTGGACAAATCGACGCCTTATGTACCATATAGATGGATCGGAACCTTTGCTTTGTTATCACTTTTCTTCGTCAGGATATTCGTTGCTCAAGGGTGGTATATCGGTAAGGACTTCCACTCCTCGATTTTACAAATTTCATTCTGACAAGACACTAGTGGCATATTCGCTGGGGATCTACCTTCTCAACCTTTTCCTCGCCTTTCTCCAACCTAAATTCGATCCCTCAAATGAAGCGATAGATAACGATATGGAGGATGGTGCTGCAGGAGGGTTACCCACCAAGCAAGATGAGGAGTTCCGCCCTTTCATCAGACGTCTTCCCGAGTTCAAGTTCTGGTATTCAGCTACTAGGGCTATTGCTATTGGATTTACTTGTACATGGTTCTCCATCTTCGATGTCCCAGTTTTCTGGCCCGTATTGGTGGTTTACTGGTTGATCTTGTTTGCGTTGACCAGTATGTTCTCAATCCAAAATTGGTAGATGGGGTACTAATTGAGAATCCAGTGCGGAGACAAATCCAACACATGATCAAGTACCGCTATGTTCCATTCACATTCGGCAAAGCGAAGTACAACAAGAACAGCTCGTAGACTGTCTTTTGCAACATTTTCGGAATACCATTATCGCAAAGCGGCACTGTGCTATATCGATGACGGAGCGGAGGCTGAAGTCATCACTTGTAAAAAAGTATAGGAGTGGCATATCCACGAACGTGCTAGAATGATTGGGGAAGAGACTTTTACACCCCTTTAATGATTGTTCGAATCGACCTTTTCTCTGCAAATTACATTAGGGATCCGGGGGCTTTGCATGCATCAATGATTGGTCAAGGTTGACCTGGCCTGATTGAACTGGCCTGGGGTGCATGGTAGATAGAATATGATACGATGAGTTACTCATCTTTGAGCAATCCATCTGCGCATTTACAAATGACTTTTCAGTTGGGAGTCTTGGTGGTTTCCTTTGATTAATGTTTCGTCAATCGAGCCAAGTGGTTTAACATTAAGGCAAGAATTCTCAGATGAAAGCTTGTCCGTTACTGCCTGGCCCTCCTCGATTCTGTAGCTAATCCTAGAAATATGAGGATCAGAATTTTTCATATCAACTTCTTCCACGGGGTTTAATGAGAGATTAGGAGCAACTACGTGTTTTACTCCCTGATATCAAGTGTGGTAATTTCACCTCAATTTCTTCAGAGGCAAGTAAGCTCGGGTTGGGTGGAAGTTCCATCCAGGGCTTTATTGTCAACTTCTGTGCACTTGGGGCGTTATGAAAGAGATGTGTGACAGGGAAACAAAGCTATTGTGAAAACAGAAATCTTCATGTATTGTCTGGATGATTGATCTTAGGCGGATAAGTGGAGAACAACGTCGTAGCAGAAGGCATATGGACCCTTTTCCTGTAGATCGTATCGCAGACGTTCAACTTGTCTTCTGTACAGTTTATCTCTTGACCATCAAACTAACCCCGTTCAGATTCGGTATTGAGGTCTTACCGCCAAAATGGATATTTATTTGCTCCAAAACCCCGTGAAAGAGGTTGTCGCTGAAGTAGCACCAAAGAAAAGAACGCCCTTACCTAGTGGGCGGCCTGGGAGTACACTCAGTGCGGATACGGATTCTGCTTTTCAGGCACCAATTACTACAAGGGAGCCCTCCACGGAGTTTCCATATTCTCGCCAAGAATCGGCACCAACCAAGACGGGCCATCTGCAAACCGCGTGTGATCTATGCACCAGCCTCAAAAGGCGATGCGTGAGAAGTGGACCTCAGAGCCACTGTGCCCGCCGCAAATGGCGCAATATCGATTGTGTTACAAGCAAGAGCCTCTCGCAGACGAGGGCTCTACGGGGAAAGTCTAAAGTCAAGCTAAAAAAGGCTGCACCAGCCACAGCACCGTCAGAAGTAGAGCCCAAAACAACAGCAGGAGGTCAAGCCGTTAGAACCCTCCGCGGTACTTTATGAAAGGTATGAGAAAGAAGACCAATAACTCCCTTGTCTATTTCCCACTTATGCCAACAAGAAATGGCCACGGAAGCGCTATGATTAGGGGCGCGACAATTCGTGGTACCGAATCTAGGTAGGCTGGTAATCTTCTCAACTAATTTAGTTCGTACGCACTTCTAAAAAATCCATCATTTTTTCTGTTCTCACTTTACTATACTCTCACGATATTTTTAAAATGAATAAATCGCATTCCTTTCCTTCTCCTGAGAATTATATCGCTTTGACCAAATTTATTCAACGAGGACCTATGGCACCAACTCAATCTCCCTGTCACTACTCTCACGAAAAGGTCGATTCCTCGTTCTGTTATGGGAGAGAATGGCTCGCGAACCTACCAGTGATGCAAAAGGCGATGATATTCACAGCGCTTGGGGCAATTACCATTCTTGTTATAACAATTGTGGTTTATTGGCGTGAACTTATAGAGGAAGACGACGGAGGCCGCCCGGTACTCACAATACGCGCACTTAAGGAGAATAGCCGACGGATTGCAGTTGAGGTTCAGAGACAAAGGCTGAGACAGCAGGGCGCAGGTGGGCAAGACATCGCTGTCACAATACAAGGAAATGAAATAAATAATATAAATATCCTCGGGTCTTCTCACCAGGAGGTGGCTCCTCTTGTGCAAAACTTTGGGGCTGCCAAGGACGGGGTACTCGACGATGGACAACAAACGGAAGACATAAGAGCTTTATCTTCAAGCAATAAATCTCGAGTTGGGGATAGCAGGCTGTAAAATAGTAGGACATGAAAAAGGACTAATAAATGATCGCTAATTAGCTGTGCATTTTTGTATTCACGTGACGTCGATACATTACACGCTGACAGAACGAATTCGACAAGCTGGAAATAAAGAAATGAGAAAATCTCGAACTGTAAAACTTTTGCTTTGGTTTTCGCCGTCCGACAAGAATATATTGAGAATGTCGCTCAATGAACCCGACCAACTGCAGATGTGAATACCGTAACTCAGATTCGCCAAGCTTTGCCAAGCATTTTCAACTTCAGCCTCGTCAAAAATCCACGCGAACACCAACGCGATGCCTGGATCTCACATCGACAGCTTCCTATAACACCTTAACAACACGAAGATGTCGTCTTCCGTCTCTCGCAGTGGCGCTGAGCGCACAATTCATCAAGATTATATCGCACGAATACGATATTCCAATGCCTTACCGCCTCCTCCAAACCCCCCGAAGCTCCTCGACATCCCTAATACTGGCCTTGCTAGCGGCCAATACACAACACCAGGCTTCGCATCGCGTCTTGCGCGCGATCAGCCTCTCAATATTGAAGCTGATGCTGAGCTTGGAATGCCATTAGATCTTGTGGGGATGCCAGGGATTTTTGATGGAGATGAGAGTTGTAAGTCGACCTTTATTTTGCCATGACAATCCACTCACGTTTCTATTTAGCTATTCAAGCACCGTTACAAGCCCCAGTCCCTCATCCTCACGACCGAGCCCTTCTTCGACCTCTATCAACCCTTGGCAAGCCTAAATTCTCGGATTCGGGTGTTTCCTTCCTGCGACGAACAGAATACATCTCATCGTATACCTCCAAGTCTCGATTTGAATCTACGACATCAAAGTCACTAATCGACAATGTTGGCAATCGCAAGAAGCGACCCGTACAAAGCATCGACAAGGAATCCCCAGAATATATCAAGACCCAGGTAGAGAGCTCCTTTACGATCGCAGCACAGAACTTGAAAAATCGCAATCAAGTACGGCACCCAACAAAGCGAAATCTACAGCTCGTGGACGCATATCCTCTCCTCCCCGATCTCGACGCCTTCCCAGATGCCGGTGGTTACGTTACGATCAAGTTTCTCACAAATCCCGTTCCACCAAGCTCTACATACGATATCCGTGTAGAGAATAGTTTATTGAATCCTGTTCAGGCTAGCGAGGAGGAGGAACAAGCGCGACAAATAGCACGGGAAGCTTACGAGGAAGATCCAGAGCGCAATCCACCTCCTGATGATACTATCGAGTATGAATTCTTCATGACAGAGACACCATCTGCTGCAAAGAGCTTCAAGAGAAAATTTGATGTTCTGGATCCAGAGCACGAAGATGACGAGCTCTATACTGATAAGAATGGGGCTGGTGCGGGTTGTTTCAAGTTCAAGAGGATACGTGCCTACGAAAGTGCTTCTCAGACTGGTAATGTGATCAATAAATATGACAATGAAGTCGTCATTGCTTTACACGACGGCAAGGACGGTCTCCACCAAAAGGGCGCCTACTATTATCCAATTGTTCAGCAAACCAGCATCAGGCCGCAAAGGAAAAAGAACATTGATAAAAAGATGGGACGCGGAGTGTATAATGAAGAAGAGCAGGCAACTGATTTCATGGAAATGCGAGTGGAGGATCCTGATGAGGAAATGAAAAACGGAAGGAATGTGTTTAGAGAATTTCCGTTTGGTCCTGATAATGATGAAGAAGAGGACGCAGATGGAGGACAATCAGGTCGGCCTCATGATGGATCGGGCTCGCCAGAGGGGAGGAATGGAGAAGGCCACAAGTCTGATAGCTGAATGCTGATATCGTGGGGCATATTGGCGTTCCATTGAGCGTGGCGCTATTTCTGGGCACTGACTTGTATAATAGAGGAATGTGGTAGTAAAGATATTTTCCCGTTAGCACCCCGGTGCCTTACTTGGTTATTCCGGTGCGTCTTTTGGCCAAGTCAAAATCACTACCTTACTGCAAGTTACCCAATTTGAGCATGCCGAGGTCTCTATGCGCATACTGTGCCGGAGGTCAATCTCTGTCTAGGCGGACACAGTTTTGGAGCATTGATTTTAAGCTCAGCATGATAGCTAAGGCCGCAACTTATCAGGACATTCCACGACTCAAGCAACCCATTTTGAGTTCGGATCTCTTGGTTTACTAACGCAAATGTTTCAAAACGGTGCCGACGAACTCGATATCAAAGCGTGAACCAATGGACAATTACGAACCCAAGTCAGATCATAATTGGTCGATAACATGAAATGATGTGTTTTGGAGGAGTTCGAAATGATCCGAAAGTCCTTGGAAATGAGCACTTCATAAATCACTGCCTATTATTTGGCCAACCCAGTTAGCAGTTCGCAAGCTTCCGAAGAACTCTCTCTAGTCCCTTCTTTTCCTCCATGTTTGTTTCGGATGGCTTTTCTCCAACTGCTTCTTCCAGGATTCAGACTCTCGCATTTTGAAGTAAAAGTCTTATTTCGGCTTGCCTGCGGTACGAACGAAGAAGCAAGACGAGAACGACTGGGAAATTTAACTTGAACATGACGGAAGTTGCGCAGATACGGCCCTTGCTGTTGTGATTTTTCTTCTCTTATTTTTTACAGTTGCAACTTCATCTTGCAATCTCCCAAACAAAACTTTGAGGCCAAGTGTGTCTTTCGAGACCGAGGGAATGCAGTTCATGATTGCGGAATTCTAAATCGGAACAAGCATTTCGCTGGCGGGGTAGACCCCAGATTTCTTGTCTCCACTGTTACAAGCCAAAATGCCTTCCCAAAAAGTCATGTTCTGCATGAGGCTGCCCATCAGTGCGCGGCTTTCTTCGTTTAGTGGGTTTGTTCGTTTAAAGACTCGGTATGCTTTCGTTCTGCACAGAGGTAATTCCTTGGTCTGAATCAATGCCGAAAGGGCTGACAAATGATATACAAGTTCTAGTCGTTGCCGAGTGGGTGCTTAGACGCCAACGTCCCAGTGTTAAAGTCTAAATATCGATTTTGTGACCTAGGAACTTTAAAACGTCTTGGGCAGCCTTGTTCAAGAGCTTCCTGGATGTGATTAAGCCCATATTCCATCTAAAATGAACCCTATTAGACAAGCTTTCCCAATCACACTTTTCCATTGTCTTGTACGCTGAGAAATCCGTTCGTTGTCCAAAATGGGGATAGTCTGCCAACGAGCTGCTTCTCAAGATCTTCGAGATCTGTTCTAATAATTTCCATATTGAACAAGAAACCCGCATTCTTCTACAGAATGCCCAGCAATTCAAATCAAGAGACTTGCGGATCTGCTTCGATATGAACTCGATAACGGCCCCAGACGGGCCTGACGTTAATATAGGTGAGGTGAATCCATACAATTCTCCTCTTCTCCGCTAACATGTCGATCAGCTGGTCCGATGATGCGAACCATATGGACTCTATACGGAATCACTATTTTCATTGTTACGCTGAGACTTTACACCCAATGGAGAATTACTCGCGCTCTCAGTTTAGGGGATGCCATGATGACACTATCAGTGGTAAGACGGCATTAATTGATTGTTGGCTTGAGTTAACACCATCAGGCCTTTGCAACAGTATTACTTTCCATGCTCACTATTCAGCACCACTACGGGCTGGGGCGTCGGTTCTTCTACCTCACACCTCATCAACAAATCCAAGCCCTGAAATTCAGCTTCGTAGGCCAACCACTTGGTAAGTTCCTCGCAATCCTGCTTCAAAACTTCCAATCCATTCTAATTCTCGTCGGTTTAAGGTATTATGTTGGCAGCATTTGGGAGGAACGCTTCTTGCGTACTGATGCTGAAGCTTTTCGGCACGACGAATTCAAGAAATCGGATCCTTTGGCTCACATTCTGGCAATCGCTGATCGTTAACTTACTTAAGTACATTCTTATTTTTGTGCAATGTAGAGATGTTCATGCGCTCTGGGATCCGCTGGGGCATCCGTCAAGATGCTGGAGCCCTTTCGTTCAAGAGGTAAGTCGTCCATATGTCTGACTTTAGCAAAGGCTGACTGGTCTCAGTACACTGGTTTTGTTCAAGGAGGTAATAGCACACTTCACGCTTGATTTTCTTGACCAATTCTCTAAGCCATCAACTCCGCCACTGACCTTTTCCTCACACTTCTTCCGACCAAGATCTTCTGGACCCTCAAAATGAGCTTGAAGCTCAAATTCGGACTGGGATTTGTTCTCGGTTTGAGTGGAATGTGCGCAACTTCCTCTCTCATCTAAACCAATACCTAATGGAACCTGGCCAAAGCATTCGTCCCCTCGATCATCAAAACAGTTGAACTAAAAGCCATCGGAAACCGCGGGGACTTCACCTGTAAGCCTTCCCTTGCCCCTCGCGATTCACAACTAACAAACGCAAGTCGGGACCGTAGACTTCTTCACCTGGGTCGTGTAAGCCTCCTTCCCCTTCTGCGCCCCCGAATTAACCTCCAACTAACCCTACCCTCCCCTTCCCAGCGTCGAAATAATCCTCATCGACATCGCCGCCTCCGTCCCCCTCATCCTCCCCCTCTTCCACAAATGGACCAGAACCCCCTCCCACACCAACACCTACGAGCTACAAAAGAAGCCCTACGGCGGCCACACCATCACCATCGTCAGCGGAAACGCACGACCTCGACGAGTAGTCACGGATTTGGAAACTGGGATTGATAATTCGAGCGAGGGGAATCTTTGCGTGTTGCTAGTGTTGGTGAGGAGGAGGGGGAAGAGGGGGTGGTGATGGGTGCTGGGGGTGCGAAGATTTTGAGGGAGATTGGTTATGATGTTAGGTCTGATACGGGGAGTTTGAAGGGCGGTGATGAGGGGGAGGAGGCGAGGAGGCGAGGAGGAGAATGTGGGTTGCGAAGGAGTTGCCTAAGATTCCTTGGGAAGCACAGACGAGGACAATATGATTTGGTGTTGGGTTTGAAATATAATGTTTTGGCTGTTACTCATATCTTATGAATCCGTGACGATCTGTGGTGCTTTCGTCCCGTTTGATACAATCCCTTTTCACCCTCACTGAACAGTAGCCTTCCAACCCTATTAACTCTACGAATCTTGAACTTCTATACAATTGCTCGTAGCAGTAGATTCTATAGACGAATCAGAGTCTTCCTCATCAATTCCACGATCTCCTGCCTTAATCTGAGCCTCTTCAACAGCCCGAATATCCGCAAACTTGGAATTCGGACTAGTCTGAACCTTCCGTCTTTTCCTAGGCTCTAATTGATCGATTTGAGCTTCTAACTGTTTAATTCGAAGCTCTGCCTGTGCTAAAGCGTATTCCTTTTCCTCGAATCCTTTTGTAATCTTCCTAAAGAGCTGTCGACGAGTTGGAAGATCGGACTCGCCTAATCGGGTAATCGTCTCGGCCTGTATTCGTATATCCCGTGCTACCCGAGGGGTTCCCCAGGATACTAAGGATATATTCTCGCTCCAGACGAGTCCTACTTCCTTAATAGAGTTGTACGAAGTCGGCTCCTCAGTATTATTACTATTTTCTAATAGTAAACGACTTATCAAGGGCTTCGCTATATTAGTCGGCCATAAACTTGAAGTCTGCTATCCCGCTCTAATATTTCGAGGTATAAGACTCTCCTCCCGAGCTTTCTGATAGCAAATCAAGAAGTTCCGCCTTTCAATTGGTGTAGAATCAGTTAAAAGGCTTAGGTTACTAAGCCCTTTACGGTAGGCGCTCTTTAAGGGGGAAAACACCGATAAATCCAGGGGTTGTAAGACGTGTGACGAGTGAGGAGGTAGAAATATAAGATATATATTATGCTCGAAGCACTTATATAAGAATTCAGTAGTCTCGTGACTTCCGTGGCCGTCTAATATAAGTAATCGAGGCTCTTTGGGGTCCTGTGGGGCCGTCCGAGGAATAAAGACCTTCGAGAGCCATTCGAGTGCCGTATCATGCGAAGTCCAGCTATTTTTAGTAGAAGTAAACTGCCACTGTTCGAAGATATCGAGAGTCGTAGGAAACCACTGTTGTTGTACAGTCTTTCCTTTGAATATAACCAACGGGGTAAGCGCAACTCTTATAGCAGAGATACACTTAATAAAAGAGGTCCAGGCCTTTAATCCAGGCTCTTTTCTTTGAATAAAGCGTCGATTCTTACTGCCAACGACTAGGCCATTAACTCCCTGGTCTTCTGTAATACCAGCTTCGTCTATATTCCAACGATTCGCTGGCTTAATAGCCTTGACTTCGGGGACCTCTAATTTGTTGAACCAGGGCTTAATTATATCGGTTGTAGCGCTATTAACTCGTGTAGAATCAATTCGAAGTTGTTTTTTAGTCCGTAGAATCAGATTCCGTTTAAGGAAGCCTCGTATCCACCGTTTTCCAAGTGTAGTAGTGTCTCGTACGGCTAATATCCGCTACGCAAAGTCCTTGATCTGCGTATGAGTAGGGCAAAGCCCTAAGCTCTCCTGGACTAGTACCCAATCTGTCAAACGTTTTTCCTGAGTCGGGGTAAGCCTTTGAAGAGGTGCAGCTGCTTCTCGATGCGATTCGTGGCCATAAAGACGACTCTGAAGTATAGTCCTCGGAACCCCATAATCCAAGCTAGCCTTTCGTATAGATACGCCGTTTGCGATTTCCTCGAGTGCTCGCATCACGTATTCTTCGGTATATTTGTTCTTCATAATCGAATCAAAAAATGTACGAAATTTAAAAGAAATTAAATAAGGCGTTGTAAAGATATAATTATTTAAAGTGGGAGGGTAGGGAGTGGCGGTGAGCTAAGCGAGGTGGCCGAAATGTTGGGGGGGGGCACGGACTTATTAGTACTTTCTTCACTTAGTAGCTATTTATTGATTTTCGAATGTTTTATACGAGTTCGCGATACTGGGCCCATAAAGGTCGAGGAGATAAGAGGCCGAAGTGATGGTCTGTGTAGCGACTGGAAGGAGAGAATTCGTGCTTGTTTCTAGGATATAAACAACAATTCACTTAAAGTTAACTCACACCTCCCGTATCTTCATCTCCATCTTAACCTCCTTCCCATCCTGCGAAACATCCTCCTCTCCGGCCTCTCCTCCCAAACCCCCCGACCTCGCAAAATCCAAATCGAAATCCCCATATCCCAACACCTTTTCCTCTCTCTTCAACCCCATATCCCGAATAACTCTCTGGTTTTGAGTCGGCCAGATCAAACACAGCACAACATAAACAAAAATTGAGACGCTGAATGACAAAAGCCACCCCAAATACCCCAAATGCCTTGCAGTCGTAGAGACTTTAGCTCCAAGATTGCCGCAGAAGCCAGGGAAGCCAATGGCGAGCCCACAAACATAACCGATATAGGCTTGAATGCTCCAACCTCTCGAGTAGTAATAATTTGCATTTGTCTTCTTACCGTCGTATAGATGCTCTAGGAAAAGATTTCCCCTCGTGAGGTAATAATCCGCGATCATGACACCCGTCAACCCACCCATAAAAAGCCCATAACCACTAAGAAATTTTGTAAATGTCGCAGCGCTGGCATAGATGTTCCAAGGACAGATTGCCCATGCAAGAAAGAGACCAGCAACTTGCCCGCGAACCATGTTCATATAACGCGGTAGGAGCATAGCGAGGTCAGCACCAAGAGGGATCATATTTGCTGCAATATTTGTGCCCAGGACGAGGATTGTCCACATCAGCGCACAGAGGAAGACGGCGAAGCGGACGCTGTGTGTGGGGTAACGGTTTAGGATTGCGGTCAGGAGATCCCATTGATTCCAGAGTTTTAGACCCCAGGCGTTGTTGATGGCTGCTGTAGATAAGATGCCAAAAGACGCAGCAATGGTGACGGAAGTGGGCCAAAAGACGTGCTGAGTCCAGATTGAGGACCATGGTTTCTTAGACCATCTGGAATAGTCTGGTTGGTTGGTGATGAGAGTTGAGTGAGCACCAAGGCTCAAGTTTATGGCGTACATGAATAGCCAACTGGTACTCGATACGGGCACAGCGGAAGTGAGATGGTCAGTGCTGAGTCTTCCATGGGTGTTGACCATACAAAAGATGAAGAGACCGACCATTGCCGGAACCATTGTACACATTTTCAGTGTGAAGAGCCATTTCAATTGATTAGGGCGGAGGAAGACAAATGGGATATGACAAAGCCAAAATAGGAAAAATGCGACCATCTGTTGAGTAGTGAAGCCTAGTGAGACGGGAAGGTCGTTTGGAATCGATGTGAACGATTTTTCGAACACTGCTTGCAGCATGTTCACTACAAACGAGGAACCCGCATAGACTATTCTTGGTCAGTGCGTGTAAAGAGATTATACGCCACTCGGCTCAGTCATCCAGTAACTGCGAGAACTCTGCCTCAGGGTCGGAAAAGAAGTAGGGGAGGGTTGGGCGAATATTAGTGGCACCTTCGTGGGCTTTGGGAAAGATCTTGGCATGCTTGAGATCTCGGTAGACGTACGCTTGAGTGAGTAATAAATGCAAGCCAGAACAGCCCGAGCCCCAACGGCATAATAAGCACCATAACTTCCAAACACGGAACGAGCCACTACTGGGTATCCGATGTGATACATCTCAGCACAACGGGAGTTAAGGGCTGAAGCGCAAGCGGCAATGAGTTGAGCTATGAAAATGGCAACGATAGCTTGCCACCACTTCATGCCTACACCAATCATTGACGATCCTAGTGTCCAATTGTCCATTGCAAGACTGCTGTAAAAGAAGATGTAGTTCCGAGATCGCCACGTGCGCTTCTCGCTGGGTGTTGGAAGGAGATCTATATAACGTCAACGTGTGTTCGTGCATGCTGGACATGGCGAACGCACCTTCATTCGTCCAAGACCAAGAGCCTGATTCTTCACTGTCACGTGTTTGCAAGCATTTGAGAAAAGCATCTTTGCTCTGGGTTGCAGCCTTGAAGTTCGCTATCCGGGTAGTGATTGAAGAGGCAATATGCCGTGGGGAGAGTGCTTTGAAGGCCATCGTTCTTGGGACGCTTAACGCTCTTTGGAAATCTCAAGGGCGAGATGAAAATGAGAACCACAAGAGGTACAGGAAGCTTTCAGTGAATGGGATACGAGTCTGTAAATGATAATTTGAAAATGGGGTGTGTGACCACACTCCACCAGGATCGACAGCTAAGTCCAAAAATCGATTTATAATTGGTGACCCAAATTAATGATACCAAAGTCTATCGCAGATTCTTATCTTTGCGGAAAGATCAGAAACTGCACCCGCTAAACTTTGGCCGAAAACTTCGATTTGATGGAGTGCTGCAATTGATGCAAAAATGGGGGTTTTGGAGTTAAATCCGGACGTTGCATCAACACGACTTTAACCACACTTGTGACACAACGCTTTACACACTATCGCCATGCATCCTCTTACCTCGTACCTGCGTCGACTGATACGCCACAAACGGTCGAACCTGTGTGTTAGCGCAGATATCACTAATGCAGATGAAATGCTTGCTCTAGCTAGGGCTGTTGGCCCTAGCATTGTGGTTTTCAAAACTCACGCTGACATTTTGAGCGGCTGGGATCCTGATCCAGTTCATGGGACTGGGGCAAAACTTGCAGCCATTGCCCGCAAATATCTCTTCCTAGTGTTTGAGGATAGGAAGTTTGCGGACATTGGATTTACCGTCCAGCTCCAATACGCAGGCGGAGTTCATCGGATTGTCGATTGGGCGCACATCGTCAATGCACATGTTATTTCGGGACCAGACGTTGTGCGAGCTTTGCAAGAAGCGGCAGACTCTTGGGGTGGTGAAGAGATCAACGAAGATGTTGGAGACGCGCAAGAATCTGGCTCCGACACTTGGAAACTACCCTCGAAGCGTGGACTCTTGCTGCTTGCCCAGATGACGAGCGCGGGAAATTTCCTCAACGAAGAATACACCTCCAATTGTGTAGCCATTGCGAGGCAATATCGAGAATTCGTGATGGGATTTATTGCTCTCAAACCCTTGAACTCGCAACCAGAGGACGATTTCATCGTGATGACGCCTGGCTGCTCGTTGCCACCAGAAGAGTCTCTTGACGATTCAGAATTCGTGCCTGGGAGTGAAGATGCCCTTGGCCAGCAGTATGTGACGCCAAAAGAGTTGATTCTTCGAGGTTGCGATATCGTCATCGTGGGAAGAGGGATTTGCAATGCCACGGATCCATCGGCCAAAGCAGAACAGTATCGAGGAGTCGCCTGGCAGGCGTATGAGGAACGACCGAAGCTTGAAAGCGGTGATGATATCTAATGAAGAGTGGAAGAAATCAGAGAAAATGGCATCAAATTCGGCAGCCGCGACTGGAAACTACCATGAGCAGCGAACTTGAGAAAAACCGAAAAATGGACATGATGGGAACAAAAGTAGTTGGGATTGGAGTCATTGAAGTTGGAAAAGGCTACTTACGAAGTATGTACAGTACCTCGAGCTCGATGAGAATCACATGATGGCGTGTATGGCTGGTGAGGAGGTCTGTGCGATTTGTTTTGGAGCCCACGCGCGTCGCGTCTCCCCCTCGATATATTTATTTCTAGTGTAACGCTGCAATTTCAAGCTCCTTTTCACTTCATTTCCCACCTCGCAATCATCAGCACAACTTGTCACTACGCTGGCAAAAAGCCCTTCCAGAGACACGATGGCCTCCAAGACTGCCACCACAAGACAACCTCTTGGAGATGTGAGCAACAATCTCAGTATATCCGCACCGTCAGGAGGACTCGAGAAACCCGTAAGACACGCTCCTCCAGCCCCCAAAGTCTTCCTAACAATCACAGGCATCCAAATCCACCAAGCGCAAGGCCACAGAAGAACCCCGCGAGGAAATCGACATTGATGATGATCGCTGCCAAATGGTTGACATCTCCTGCGATCGCGTCCGCACTAAGATCCGCAACTTCATCAATTCGGGCGAGATGAAGGTCGGTGAGTTCCAAAAGGCAATCGGCACAAACAGCAAGTCTTACGGTAGCTTCATGGGCCAGTCCGGTGCTTACAAAGGCTCGGGTTCCAGCGTGTATGTGAATGCTTTCGCGTTCTTCAAGCACAGGGAGTTGAATGGTATCAAGGCGGCAAAGAAGAAGGTTAAGAAGGAAGACGAGGCAAAGAAGACTGATGTTTCCGGTATCGAACTAGAGGGTGAGGAGGAAGAAGAAGTACCTGTTTACGATACGTGCGACGAGGTCCGGAAGAAGATTCGCGCCTATCTCGCCGACCCATCCGTCACGCAAGCTGGGTTCTGCAGGGAGATCTCGAAGACCTACAGAGATGGCAAGAAAGTAAGCAGTGCTTCGTTGACTGGATTCTTGGGAAAGAAGGGCCCGACGGCTGGAAACACGAGCGCGGCATTCTATGCTTCCTATGTCTTCTTCGAGAAGTTGAGAATCCGTGACCGCAAGCCAAAGAGCAAGATGAGGGAGGAGATGGAAGGGATCTATGCTGGAACTGGAATGGAGGTCAACGAGCGACTTGATCGTGGAGTGATTGTTCCAATTGGAGTCCACCCTTACGAAGACAAGTATGGGCGTATTCAGTTCTAAGTAAATCTGGTCGTGTGGGAATTGTCGATGTTTATCAAGATGGTGGCGTTCTAGTCTGGAGGGGGTAGCCTGGTTTTTGTGTGGGTGTTTGGTTTATACTCTAAAAGCAGAAGGCCCACAACCACTCCTGTACAATAGTGCAATGGTATGCAAGGAGTTTCTCAATTACGTGGACAAATCAGATGATAGGTAAATGCATCCCGTAAAACAAAAGGAAGTAAATTCAATATGTAGAGTGGTATCCTCTGTAAGCTCCTATATACTGGTATCTAATGCTAAAACTCCAATATCGTTCCATTGCGCCCCCAACCCCCTTCCCTTTTACACTTTTAATACATCTAAGCAATCAGGGTATCATATTTTGAATCTATCCCACAGAATCTACCGAATCCACTCTGCCGCCCACTGGCTTCCGTGCAGGTATTCGCAGAATCAACGGCACCGGCGGCGACTCCTTTCTTCTATCCACCGTCGACGCACGCCTCAGACTTCTCTCGGAAATCGGAGAGACAGCTCCAACACTTGCTTTCCTCCTGTCAGAGCCGTCCGATTCAGTCCCCATTCTAGACACAGTCGCTGAGGACACAGTCCCAAGGCTCCTCCTCCTATCATATCCCCTATCCGAATCAGTTCCCATTGGGGACACTAACCCTCCTAGACTCCGCCTCTCCCTTCTACCTGGCCGCTCATCTTCCTCTATGATCGCTGTGCTCGGCCCGTTGTAAGCAATATATGTCTGCCTCTGGGGCTGGGCACTCATGCTCATATGTTCCGGCGTAATCGGTGAGATAGGTGACTTCGGTGACATGGGTGCGTGCAATAAGGGAAAAGTCTGCCTCCTGTTCTGGCTATTCACACCACTCCAATGCGTAATCGGTGACATCGGTGACATAGGCGACATAATGGGCTGCTCCATTAAAGGGCCATTCTCCGTCATAGGGCCGTTTTTTGCTGGAGGTTCATTCTCTAGTAAAATGCCTCCATCCAGTAAAGGGCCATTATCCACAAAAGGGCGGCTGAGTCTAGTCACACCCTTTACACCTCTGTATCCCTCCCCCATTCCTGTAACATTTTGCTCTACCCATGCAGATGAATCCAAAAGAGGTCCTCCAAGGGGATTTTCACTGCTCCCACCGTTTCCTTTCTCTAACATGCTCATTCGGTTTATTCCACGTTGTATCACGGCTGCTTGCCGTTTTCTCCGCCACAAGAACCCAAAAATTCCAAGACCTGTGAGTGCGAGGGCACCGAGTGCAATTCCGATTCCTATTCCGGCTTTGGCACCAGAAGACATGCCGGGTGAAGCGGCCGTTGAGGAGAACCCTGCTGTAGCAATTGGGAGGACGATGGTTGGGGAGGAGGGGCCTTGAGTTGGTGTTGTAGCTGGAAATATGGAGGCTGTCATAGTAATTGTAAGTACTATATCCGTTGAAGATATACTCTGTGTTGTAGAAGAAGATGTGGAACTTGTAGACGTAGTGTCTGTTGTAGATGAGGAAGATATAGATGCTGAAGCTGTTGAAGGAAGTGTACTCGAAGAAGAGGTGGTGGCTCGCGATGTGGTAGATTCTTTCCTTGAAGTGGGTGAAGGTGATTCCACTGAACGAGCCGGAGGGGACTTTTTCTTAGTTGATGTCGATGGTTTTCGGGGAGTACGATCGTCCATGAACGAGGAAGAAGCAGCAGAACCAGCTGAGTCTGTGACCTGAGGTGACCGGCCATTGAGAATATCTTTGGACGAGTCCACAGTGAAAGAAATACCATACGAAAGTTGAGCGCAGGCTATAAAGCAGGTCAAAAAATTATGCAGCCGCATCTCGAAATGAAGAAAACAAACGAAACGAGCCAAAAAGAAAGGAAGAAAGCATAAGGAATAAAGAAGAAAGGTATCACCTCAAATTGTCGTAAGTATCTACTCCGTGCCTCTGAGAGGAGGCTTAGATTATGATCCGTTGTTTTTTACATCCATGCCGTCAACAGCGCCCCGATTGCTTATTTAAAAAATTAGGTCAGGGAAGTTGAAGCCACGAAGTGCAAATGTCATTTGCGCTTAAGTACAGAGGATAATTGGCCAGTGATACGGCTTTTTACCTTCTTACCGGGAAATTCATTGCGAAGCCGCAAGATGCGACATGCGAGTGAGGATGTTGGTGAACATCACCGTCATGTCAATCATCAGACCTCAAAGCCGCCGCCGCCTCCTCATACTCAGATAGCTAGGTGCTGTCCACGTGGCCGTGCATATCGACTCCCCGGTCTCTCGGACACTCGCCCGTCGGGATTTGTGCACTCGGTTGCACAGGATCATCAGGGAAGATTAGGGGTTGGAGGAAGACTTGAAACATTCGAAAAATAGGTACATCTCTGCATCGTGATTCGCGCGCAGCATCCAACTTTAATGTTCAAATGCGGTGATGGAATCGTTCAGCGATAAGGCCCAACAGCTCACACAGAGTTCATTAATAATGCGAGCCTTGAGAGTTAAAAGTTGAAGGTTTAAATTGAAATTTTGATGAGGAAAGGATATGGAGAGAGCATTAGCACCTTGTGGGCAGAGTGAACTAGTGAGTGCACTAGCCCCAGATAGTCTAGTTCCGCCCCCAAACTTTAACGTCGCTTTCTCCACACCTTCAAACCTTCAGGCCAACTCTCACTTCAACCTCCACACTGCAAGATGATTGTGCATCCAACGCACCGGCATCGACGTCTGCAACAATCAAAGGTCCAGAATATGCATGGCTTTTCTGGGGCAGTGCTCGAATATTCCCATGGGATTCGCTTGTTTCCCGAGTCCAGAGTTCGGACGGCTGGAATAGGCTCACACTGCGCCCCTACAGCCACCCGCGGAGTCTGTTCCATGCAGGCTGACATGATGTGTTCCTCAAGAAAGAAACCAACATACGACTCAGAGTAAGAGTCATATTATATCCTGAGCGAAGAGCCATTGTGTCAAGTGCACAACAGCCGCCTCTCCTTCCTTTGGTATAGTAACTCGCGGCAGATCAGATTCTCAGAAATATCAAGAACAGAACAAATCATCAAGAATGCCGAGGCGCTGGGAGCAATTCTGCCTCATTTCTTTGCACCCAAATCTGAAGGGCACAGACGTCTTGCAAAGTCGCTATAAAGGATGATTGGAGATTATCAGCATGACTCTCTGTAATGTCTGCGAAGCCCTTGATCTCTCAGAAGATGAAGTCGAGTTAGGGGAATACTCCGAGATCCTCGCAAAAGCCAATGCTAGCTGCGAATCTTGCAAATTCTTCACCGATATCCTTGCGTCCTCCAATCGATGGTCGGACGAACTTGACAAGCTTCCAGGCCGATTCGTATTTTTGAACAGCCTACGTCTCGATGTGAGAACGCCTGAGCAAGTTGAGAATGGGCACGGGAGCTGGAGTTGTGATGACCTGTTATTCGATGTTTGCGTATCCGAGAATTTTTCTGGTGAGTTGAAGAGTTAAGTGTCTGTATTCAAGTTGACCATTAGTTTTAGGTCCACCGGACCCTGATGTTGATTGTAGACGCATCATACCAGCTGATCCAATGGACGAGCAATGCTTTATCCAGATCAAGTCATGGCTCGAGGAATGTTCGGGCCACGAATGCTGCGCGAAATCAAAAGCTGTGCCTTTACCAAAACGCATCATCGAAATACCAGCTGATCCCGAGGCCAAACCACAACTCATCCTGTCCGAAGGGGAAATAGGCTCATACCTAGTTGCAAGTTATTGCTCAGATGAGACGGAAATTTCGCAAGAAGGAGAGTACCGTATTGGGCATGATATCGGTCTCCAGACTCTTCCGAAATCATTCACAGACGCTATAACCATCACCCGCCATCTCGGCTTCAAGTACCTTTGGATCCCAACCATCTGCATCCAGCAAAGCAACCCCCTAGATGTCGCGCAAGAAACCTCTAGGTTTGTTAGCACTTATGGGCAAGCGTCTCTTATGATCGCCGCTACACATGGAAAGAACACCGATTCCGGAATTCTACACAGCAGAACAATCTACTACTCCCCAGCATTAGGACTAAATAAAGATAAATATCTCCGACAAAAACTCCTGCGGTGGAAATGGGACACTATTGAGAGGGGATCGTTCCTTGCTTCACAAGCCCAGGCTTTGCAGAAGCGAATACTTGCACCAAGGATAGTTCATTTCACTCAACGACAGATAGTATGGGAGTGCGCTGGGGGGTGGAAGTTCGAAGCTTCTGGGATCGAAGATAAAAAGTATGGTTCTGGACAAGTTAGAATGCACTATCGTAAAGGATTTGTGCAGCCTTTCGTCACATCCGCATTGCAACCCTCCGACTCTAAACCAACCGAAGGTATAGAGGATGAAGGTGCGGCAATATCCAAGCGTGCAACGAAACATGAAGCGTGGCATCAATGTGTTGTCGAATTATCCGATACGTCCGTACCTAACCCTTCCGACAAACTTCCTCTTCTCGCCGGTCTTGCGTCTATCCTTGACGACGGGTCAATGGGCAAATACCTTGCCGGTATCTGGAGCAAAGATATCGGTGTTGGGCTCGCATGGTCTAGAGCCCATGGTATGCTTACTCGCACCCCTTTATACCGCGCTCCTAGCTGGAGTCCCGCGAGTGTAGATGGTAGGATTAGTTCATCCTTCTTAAACTGGACTACGACTATGCTTCAAGACCAGGCTGCAGATCCAGGATGGATGGACAAATACGGTCCAAAATTGGTAGAAACACATATGATTCCCCAAGACCCTGAGCATCCGTATATGGGGGTATTGGAAGGGTCATATATCAAGGTTGAAGCTAATTGCATGAGATTCCCCAAGCTAATGGAATACCTCGAAGATGATAGGGAAAGTCGCGTTTTTTCCGTTCAGTTACTCCTGGATTCATCTTGGATTTTTGATTGCCCTTGCTGCAGTCACATCAAGACTTCAGACGAGGAGCGAAGTGCAGAAAGTAAAAAATTCCAGAAAGGAATGGGTCATCACGTTTTGATGATTGTGGAAGGAGATGGGTGGAAAGAGAAAAATAAGAGTTCGGTGTTTCTACTGGTGTTGAATGCCGTGGAAGGGAGAGAGGGCGAGTTTACAAGAATTGGCGTTTTGTGGATACAGTTGCAACACTAGTATAACAAGCCAAATTATGAGAGAGAGGATGGGAGCTATAACATTGAGATGGTGCACGAGGTATTTGAAACGTTGGGATGGGAGAAACGTACTTTGAAGTTGTTTTAAATCCTAGGCAGAGGTAGACGAACGGCAGTAGAAAATAAATGTCGTCTTCTGGAAAAGACTTATCGCTCTCTTTGCAAACCCTCATTTTCGGCGGATTAGAGGTAAGACTATGAACTCCTATAGCGTAATAATAAATCAATCATAAATCCAGGCATCTACAACAAAAGTAACATGACTCATCTAAGAGTTACATACACTTGAGAATTTTTTTAAAGTTTGGTGGCCCACTGAAGCGATTATCGTCAACCTCAAAAAATCCACAACCAAGAATTTGATCTCTTTCACAACACCACACCAGCTACACACAACCACGCACAATCTCACACAAAAT
>JAAMPI010000598.1:0-30747 GCA_013054445.1 Cudoniella acicularis
GTCCAACTTTTACATGCCGCGGGACGGGCGACCAGATCAACAACACAGGCAGTGGCACGCAGAATATCAACAAGGGCAAGGGACATCAACACACTGCACACTCGATCAGATTTGGGGATCTGAGGCGCTAGTGGTTAATTCCAAGACAACCATGCCAGTCTACTATTTCAGGGCTGATGCGGGCTGAATGAACGGCTGCAAGTGGATGCATCTCTGCCTCTAGGGAGTGTTTGTTTCGCAGATATCGTTAGAACTACAAAGTTGACCGGACGGGACCACTATTTCCATCTTATATACTGTTTTAATTACAATACATACATGCCTATACCTCGTGAATGAACGGAGGTTCTAGCAAAAAGTATTGCGCGTACAGGGTCTGAGCCCTGTAAGTACGCTATAAAAGACTGCAATTTGAAACGTTGTGAATTGATCTGAACGCTAAAAGCCCTGTAACTGGTCCTCACCTCCAGGTATGCCCTGTAAAAAGGCTCGGTCACAGTAGTCTGAGCGCTGTAGTTGCCATGTTAATAGCGTAGCTTAAACCAAATTTTAGTGACTCCAGTGAGCGCACTAAGGCTTTAAGCCCTGTACACGCAACACTTTTTGCTGGGACCTCCGAACATGTTCCTGACCTGAAATCTCAGTAAACAAATGAAGTGCAACGCAGCTGTCAAGTTACGAGGATCAATATGTGAGGATATTCGTATAATGGAAGTGATTAATGGCCAGGGGACTCGTCCTAGTTTGACAGTTGACAGTGTTCAAGTTACTTGACTAGAAGGAAGCTCAGGGAGAGGAATCCTGTATATATATACACTAATAACAGGCCACGTGACCTTTATTTCTGACAACAGCATACATTATCAGATCGTTTTTCCTAATTCCCCTTGTCCTCTGGCTGTTACATGACTGTAGTAGAGAGCAATCGACGTATACCAACCAAGCCTATCACTTCCCAATTTTGATACTTTTCGCAATATTTTGGGTTCCACGACCTTTGTTGATGTTTTGAGTCCCCGGACCCGTATCGTTGATCATATCGCCAGATCCGGAATGGAAGAATCCGGCTTTCCCATCCTCAGACACAAAGGACTCTGTAGCCGACAGCTCCTCGACAGCGTCACACAACGCCTTGGCCTGCCCAGCCGTTGCCTTGATGAGCTCATCCTCGACCAGGTCATTTGCGCCTCCCAAAAGCCCCAGGAGCGCGACCTCGACTCTATCCTTGCCCTGTGTTCGCACAGCGGCTTGATAACGATCCAGCCTTAACGTCTCCGCCGCGGGCGCGACGCCTTTGGAGATGCTCTCTAGGAGCTTGGCCTTCTTCTTGCTGGCCTTCAGAGTATCGACGAGGCCGTCGTCGTCTGTGTCCAAGGTGCCTACCTTCAGCTGATCCTCGGCACCCTGGAGAATCTGCTGGACGAGGCCGATCTATTTGCCCGCTTCGTGGAAGACTGGTAGGAGGTCGTCAACGCCGTCTATGGTGATGTACAGCTCCGCCGTGCTCTTGAGAGAGGCGAGAATGTCAGAGAGTAAGTTTTCGACCTTGTTGCCTGACATCTTTGGGAGAGACAACGAAATCAAGGTAGTTGTGAGGCTTAGTGATGTCAACTCTGGGGGCTGCTCTCTCTCTCTCTCTCAGAGTGTGTGTGGGTGATGGAGTTTGTGACGGAGTTTGCGAAAATAGCGAGGCAAGGAAAGACCGGCGGATGAGAGGATGAGCCATTTTTTCACACAAGCAACGAGGGTGTACACACGGTGTGATGATAATGTAAGAGTTGGGGCCATTACTCCCGGCCCCCTTAAGCGAAAACCACCAAAATAACCCCCTACCTTTAAATTTTTATTATTATTTAAAATAAATCTATTTTGACCTCAAACTAAGAACACAAATTAATTAATAGTAGTTAATCCCCGTACAGCAATTACATCTTCAGGTTTATAAGTTAATTATTCTGTATAATGCCGAAAGTCACGTGGGTCAATTTGATCCCAAAGCTTTTGTAGCTCCCGACACAAATCCTCCTTATTATTTTTTGGCACATATGCCAATTTCTTTGCTCTTCTTTCATCCATTGCCATACTTTCTCAATAGGGTTTAAATCTGGCGAAGAAGGTGGCTAAGAAAACCCACGGATACTGTGTTCTAGCCGGGTAAGTCGGGCGTGTCCAACATAAACCTTAGAACCGTCTTCCATATAAATATACTCCGGGCCTAGTTCATCAAATAGCGGGAAAACCACGGGTTCTAAGATTTACTGTGTATAGACCTTAGAGCAAATACCCTTTTGTCCGGGGAGCTTCTCTAGGAAGACCAATTTAGACTTATAATTCCAGCCAATTGCCCCCTAAATCATGACCGAGAACCTTCCAGAGCGATATACCGACCGTATACAACTAGAACATCGCTTTTCGTTAATCCGGCGTGTAACCCAGATCCTCCCAGACTTCCCAGCCTTAAATGTAGCTTCGTCTGACTAAATAACCTTCCGCCAATCCCCTCCTAGCTTGCCGTTCTCCCTATATGCAGTATAGTCGGACGTTCCCTACCACCTATGCTCTAAAGCAAACGCTAATAGTTTCTTGGCTTGCCTGCGTGATATAAAGGGTCGGGGGCCGCAATGTAGCGTCGGTAGCCTGCGTAGCGCAATTCTCGTCGAATAGTTCTTGCAGAGGCTTCGATCCCAAGAAGCGTTCGGACGCGTTCAAATGACAGTCGACATGTCGACTAATCTTTTGAGATATAGCGAATATATCGGCGAATCTCTCTAATAGACATTAAATAACGCTTGTAAACTTTGCCTTTACGCCCCCACCGGCTTGATTCTTGGTTGAGAGTGCATCGAATTGTCCTCCGAGGAACACCGGTCTTTTTAACGATCTCGCGTTGCGATAATTCATCACGTTGATATCCACGAATAATTGCTCGTGCAAGAATAGGCCATTTGCCTTTATTGTCTTGTCGGAGGAGGCTAGATAGGGCTATATGCTCCATTTTGAATATAAAGCTTTTATTATTATTAGTGGTTGAATTATAAACAAAGATGCAAGAGTGAGGGTTAGAAATTATGACGCGTCGTTTAAGTGGGCCAGGAGTAATGGCCCCAACTATTATATTATTGCAGATTTATTGCATTCAGTTTGGTGTAGCTCGGTTGGCCCCCTGACCCCTGTTACTCACTCACTGTGGTCGATTCCGCTCGATGTCGAGGAAGTCAAGTCTGGTGTGGTGGCACGCAGCAAAAACGCAAGGCTCAATGAGTCTATCAGTTCGTCGATGGAACCATGTCGCAGTACGAAGCTCGCGCAGACAAGGCTCAGACATGGGCGACAGAATAGCGCATGATCAGTCTTTCTCGCAGACCACCATTTTATCACTATCAAAACATTGTGGTGGGTTTCCAATGCATGGTGTGAGTTGGCAATGGCCCATCATTGCTACTTTCATTAGCCGCTAAGTACGGGCATGGCTAGGGTGGACGCCTAAGCCACTGAATGGGTTACCCACCGGAGCTCCTCGGCTCGGGCCGGGAATCGGAAGTGCGAGATCTGGTCCCTAAGGTAACACTGAAGCTCCAACCCTGCAAGAAAACGACCATTGTTTGCTGCTTTCCGTAAAAGATGTCCTTTTGTTTCATAAGCTTGCTGCCCAGCCAAGAGCGACCGTCCTTGGGCCTTTTCCAGCATATTACAGGTTTACTAATATTAACAAATGCCAGACTTACTGTAATACAGATGCGCCGCAGTCAGCCACAATTCTCATTTGATATTGCCCCCAACCAATGGAGATTGTAGGAACAAGCGTTATCAACGAGGCTTGCCTACTATTGGACCACGTTTTGCTTTGGCCCCAGCCATTTTTTTTTGGCCGATCCGTGAATAAATGGTTGGATGAGAGATGGGGTGCCTACCACAGTTGGGCAGCATAACTGTAGCACAAACGCCAAAGCCGGCAAAGCTGGACATTACTATAAGATTGGAAGAGCAATGCTGGGCGCTGTCAGCTCCACTTAAATGTCGGGTTTTTAATGAACCCAACCTCCGCACGTAACTCTTGTGTGCCTGTCTGCTTCCGCTGTCTGAAGCAAAATCCTCTCAAAAACATATCGGAGAACGACCGTTAGCAAGGAATCATGTCGTCAAGCCAGAATATGTCCAACTCGCTGCCTGGCAACCAATTTAATAACACAGGCCGTGGTTATCAGAACAGTATTTTGGGCAGCGGGGACCAGTACATTGCCGAAAATATGAATATTAGTAAGCATTTGCATTAAAACAAGGATTTCATTTAGATAGTGGACATCTTCAATCAAGTTAGATGTACTCCACCATCGTAATGCTTTGTTAATGAATAAGTTTTCAGGCAGTAAGAATAACGACGACCCATGCCTTGCGGACCTACTATTGACCAATCCCCACGTCGACAAACGGCGCATCGAGGGCGAGGACACCAACGGCAGTCTCCTCCGAGACTCGTCCGACTGGGTTCTCGACCACCCCAACTTCCAGCGATGGCGCGACAACGACGAGGTCAAGTTGCTATGGATCAAGGGCGACCCAGGGAAGAGAAAGACAATGCTTTCGATTGCCATTGTCGATGAGCTGGAGCGGCAATTAACGTCGTCTACTCGTCCTACCGCCCTCTCCTACTTCTTCTGCAAGGGCACCAACTCGGACCTCAATAACGCCACGGCCGTATTAAGGGGCCTAATCTACCTCCTTGGTGTTCAAAATCCATCGCTTGTCTCACACCTGCGTAAGGAATACGGGAACGCTCGCACTAAGCTCTACGAGGACGCAAACGCTTTCTTCGCTTTGTCACTGGTGTTGGAGGCCATGCTGCTCGACCCAAGCCTGCTCAGAGCATACTTCGTGATCGACGCGATCGACGAGTGTGAGACGGACCTGCCGCAGCTTCTTAAGTTTATCGTTCGGAACGCCTCTACATCACCCTGCGTCAAGTGGATCATTTCTAGCCGCGATAAGCCGGAAATCGAAGAGCTGCTCAGAACCAGCAACAGTCGTATGATGCTTAGCCTCGAGCTAAAGGTCCTTCAACAAACGCTCAATAGCCATAGTGACTACATCCGCTCGGTTGCATTCTCCTATAACTCAGAGCTTTTAGCGTCGGGCTCGGACGATTACACAGTCAAGATTTGGAATACAGCGACAGGGACCCTTCAACAAACACTCGAGGATAATAGTTCTAAGGTCTACTCAGTTGCATTCTCCCATGACTCAAAGCTTTTAGCGTCAGGGTCAGCTGATGGCACAGTTAAGATTTGGAATATAGTGACAGGGGCCCTTCAACCAACACTCCAGGGCCATAGAGACTACATCTACTCGGTCGCATTCTCTCATGACTCAAAGCTTTTGGCGTCGGGGTCGGCCGATGACACAGTCAAGATTTGGGATGTGGCGACGGGGACCCAACGAACATTCAAGAACCATAGTTCCTCTGTCAACTCGGTTGCATTCTCCCATGACTCAAAGCTTTTAGCGTCAGCGTCGGGCAGTCTGAAGAATTTGGGGATTTGGGGGTCACCCGATTGCACAGTTAAGATTTGGGATACGGTGGCAGGGAAGGTTCAGCGAACACTCGAGGGCCATAGAGACTACATCTACTCGGTTGCATTCTCCCATAACTCAGAGCTTTTAGCGTCGGGGTCGGTCGATGGAATAGTTAATATTTGGGATACAGCGACATGGACCCTTCAACGAACACTCGAGAACAATAGTTCCAAGGTCTACTCGGTTGTATTCTCCCATGACTCAAAGCTTTTAGCGTCAGGGTCAGCTAATAGCACAGTTAAGATTTGGAATACAGTGACAGGGGCTATTCAAGCAACACTCGAGGGCCATAGAGACTTTATCTACTCGGTTGCATTTTCCCATGACTCAAAGCTTTTGGCGTCGGGGTCGGCCGATAACACAGTTAGGATTTGGGATGTAGAGTTGGCACTACGGTATAATCTTTAGCTCAGGCACTCAGGCCAGCATCAAAGTGGAGTTAGCGCTACAGGATAAAACGTGCTTCCGCTCAGGATCATGTTATCTCCTCTTGTATTTTGTATGTGTTTTTCGCGATTTTGAAAATCTGGCATATTTGAATTTTATCTTAAACGCCATTAATATTAGATATAGCCATCTACAAATCTAATCAACTATGCGCCAAAGTATGCTCTATCACGCTGCCGACGTCACGCGCGGGCCATCAGTACTAGCGATCAATGATGGTGGTGCAATAATGTTCGTATAATTTACTACCGATCAAACCATGAGGCACGCACCACGTGACTCCTTTTTGACTTCCGAATGCGCCAAAATTCCATGTTCACTTTCATCACGATTCATCACAAAGTAAAGACACGCCGAACTTCGAGATGCTAGAAGTAATATACAAACTTGGATGCTTGCAAAGTGTTCTCAATGTCAACCTTACACCACCATCATTGATCACCAGTGCTGACGGCCCGCGCGTGACGTCGGCAGCGCAATCCCTAAAATAGGGTGCTAGCAGGCATTGGCCTGGCTACCTTGTGAGATACAGGAGTTCCTTCCTGGTTGCTCCCTCACTTTTATCAATCTCTCGATTCCAGTTTGCAGATTTCAAGGTCTACGAACCATGACCTCGGCCGTCTCATTGGTCATCACTAGCGTAGGAGCCTACCTGGGGTAGATTTAGAGTTTGGATCTGCCCAGGATTTCCCCAGTTTCTGGATTCCAGATAGCCGGACTCAGGTTTCAAAGATTCGAACCATCTTTCCATGTCTCAGGGATGCCTGTAAAGTCACCTCATACAATAGTATTATTAGCCGTTAGTAGCTGACGGCCGCCGGTATCTAGCGGCAGTGCAATCCTCGAAAAGATACCGTGTCCTTTTCCTCGGGGCACTGGATCAAGCTCAGTCGACTACGCCATGGGCCATCTCCCGCATGGCGAGCTTCAATACTACGTGGGCGAAAAAGAAGATACGGCTTCAATGATCTAGGCAAGTGAGAATGAGATGTTGGAGAACGAAATAAGTGACCCTTTCTTTTTTTCCCCCCTATCTTCTTTGCTTCTTTATCGTACTCTTGATTTCATTGCAACTCTTCCTTTTATGCACCCCTTAGACTGTTCATATATCTCGTACGGAAGTGTTCAGCATAATGACGTCTCACCAAGAAGTACTGTCTTTCTCCCACCTCTTCGTCATTTCATTATATTCTTCGAATACAAACTGGGGAGGATGGAGGTGTTGATTCATGTTCCCTCTACTTGCGAGACGACTCTGCTTCAATAGCAACGGACGTGTCGGTATCATGCAACTCTGGCGCGGGGAAGGAGCGGGCGCCCATCCTATCCCTCTATATCCAGAAGCTCAAGAGCGGGGAAAGAGCGGCGTTCTGCCCAACTATCCGTAGACGTTGACTGGACTTCAACTGCGGGAGATGATAGACGTCCGTCGTCCCAATCCATTTATCCAGGCTCCGGATCCTCGAGCTCAGGGAAAGACCGGCGGCCTGTCGAGACTGTGCTCAACGTGTTTGTTCGTTGCAAGTCTGCGGTAGGGAATAGTCGGTATTCATCGTCTCCATCCATTAGCTCAGGCTCGGGAAGGATCGGCGTTCATCGTCCTCATCCATCAGTTCAAGCTCCGGAAACGACCGCCACTCGTCTCACAAGCCTCCACCTCGGAACTCGAGAATCGTTGGGAGTTCTTGAAATGTTCTATACCCGAGCATTCCGCTCACTCTTTGCCCCTCCTATTATTTGGGTCAATTTTGAGACAGATATGATATACATGGACTTAGGGTGGCCCAAACACCTGCCCTATGACCTAGAGGATATCTCGTCCGACACCCCAGACTGCATCAAGCATCTTATTCTTCACAGAAAGTTGTCTCGAAATCACTGCCCTCTGTTGATCCAGCCCTTTGAAGGATTTCTAGCTTTTGTAATGAGCTTTTTTCCGAAACTAAAAAGCGTTACAATCGATGGGCTACGGCTTGGTCATAATCGTAAGGACATGGGGAATCTTGTGGTTAAAGACCTTATTCCCGAGGAAATATCTGATTACGTCCTGATCAATGACTTGTATAATGAAGGAAAAGACTTGGAATTCTTGAGAGCAATGGGATGCGCCACCGACCTTAGGGACATGAAGACCGTTATTTCCTTCGAGAATGTCGAGGGTTACAGGCATGTTTGGACTGATCGTGAGGGAGAGCCTTTACCGCCGCTGCCGAAGATTGAAACGAAGATTATCACGACTCCCGAATTGAAACAGAGACTCGAACATACGGAACGGGTTGTGGAACGGATCTTACATCGAACATAGTGCCAGCCATTAAAAGGTTTTTGAGGAAGCGAATTCAATGAAATATGACTTGAATTTCTAAAAGAAATGTTCATTCTTTTCATGGTTATTCTCCAGCTTGCCAGATTCCAAAGATGAGAATCAATTAGCTTTTCAGCAACCCAGTGGCCAAGGCTGAGGCTGTCTATATACTTGAGAACAAAACGGTCATGAGTTTCAAACTACATTTGGCCTATAACTCGTTTCTTTAACGCAGCAAAATCATGCTCCAATCAATTCTACATTCCTCCCTTTTACCCCTGCAACCTCTTCCTCGGTCAACTCAATCTCAAAATGCTCCTTTAATGCCTTAATTCTCTCCTCTTCTGTCTCACAAACAGCAATCACCCTCGTCTTTCCCCCATCATTCCTTTTCACCTCCCCATTAACAAGCATAACCTTTCCCACAATCCGCTCATCCTCTTCCCCTTCCACCTTTCCCCTCAAAAACCTCACTGTCAACACTGTTCTAGTTTGAAAATTTGTTCCTCCCTGCTTGTTACTAGTAAAGAAATTTATAATCTCAAAATCACTCGCCAGAAACTCCACTTCAGGAAAAGAGTAAAAGGAATTCCATTCCTTGTCAGCTCCATTGCGGTACTGGTATATCCAGAGTTTCTTGGTTTGGTCGGCCTGTTCTGGGATTGTGGAGTGTATGAGGCGGATTTCTTGGGCGCCGAGATTTTGGACAACGTGTCCAGAGGTCATGGGGAGGGGCTTGGTGGCCTGATCACCGCCAAAACCAACGTCTAGGGCATATTTTTCGCCTGTTGGGAGGGTGACGATGTTTACGATGTGGACCCTGAGTTTCTTGTGTTAGTTTCCCTTTGTCATCGTCTTTTTGTTGCTTTTGTTTCTTCAGATCCCACTTTTTGTGGTCCTTTTCCTCTTGTAGTGAGGCATTCTTTCCGCAACGAAACGCACAACTTCCAGGCTCTCAAGGTCAAAGAGTCTCAGGAAATACAGAGGAAAAGAAAAAAAGAAACTAACCACCCAATATAAGCCCCACCAGGAACCCCGTTCTCTCTGGGTCTTATCCTCACACCTGCTGTATAAACCTGCCACCCCAAGGCCCTCAACACATGATTAAATAACAAACTCGACTCCATACAATACCCACCTCTCCCTCTCTTATCTGTCACAATCTTCTTAAACAGCACCTGTGGATCTAGCGATACCGCATGGCTCTGCGAATAGTGCAACAAGAGGTTCTCGTATGGAACACTGGAGATTTGGTGCACGTAGAGAGCCGTGAGGTAGTCTAGGTTTTTGACTGGGGGTGGATTGGCGATTGAGCGGTACTTTGCTGGGAGTGAGATATGTGCTTCGTAGAGGGCGATTTGGGAGGGGGTGTAGGCGGAGGCCATTCTTGATGGGAAAGAGTGGTGAAGAAGTGAAGGTGAGAGTAGGTGATTGTGTTGCTTGAGAAAAGGGCTAATGTTTGTGGTAGATGTATGCCCATATATGAGGATTTAATTCAAACAGTGACTCAGTACTCACGGAGTCAATCAGCGATTTCGAGCTTTTTCTCAAAAGTGGGGTGGGGTAGGTTCAATTGAAATTTGAAGTTTGTGCGGTTTCCAATTGATCAATTGAAAGGGTTCGCAAAAGGAAAGAGCCTTTTTGAAAAGGTGAGTCATTTTACTTCCCCGGACTTCCAAGTCCGTCGGTGAGGATTTTGATGTGACAACGGGCAGGGTCGGAAGCATGTATTGTCGTGGACAGGGGTCAAACGGAGGGCGCATTGGTGAAGTTCGGCTCCGAGTACGAGTACCAAATAATTCAGCCCAAAGAGACAAGTCGGTTTTCATCGGAGAATAAGAAATTGTTTTGGTTCCGATGAGTTGGGTGAGTAAGGATATTCATCAATTCCACCCGAGAGCTTGATACAGTCTTTAAGCTGACGACCTACAGAAATTATACCAAAATTAAGCCCCCACATCTTCCTTCCCACAACATTCACGCCACAGATCTCCCACAACGCCACGAGAGTAACTTCCTCACGAACCGCAAAAGTCTTAACAGACGCCGCTTAGTAGGTGTATTTGAAACCGACCAAGCCTTCAATAGATTTTCCACCAGCGTCCACACGCCTGTTTGCACGGCGGAACTTCAATGTTAACAGTCCGACAATAACTACGATGATGGCATTCGCTACAAGAGTAACGAGAATTCCGGGACGGTAGTTGGGAGCATCTTGGGCGCGGAATACGGTCGTGCCGATGATGCCGCCGATGCTGCCGCCGCCGACGAGGGTTGCTGATGTGAGGGCACGTTTCCATTGGCCGCGGATGTTGTTGCTTGGATTTGTTAGCATTGCATTTGGAATTTGGACAGGAATTGAAAATAGTGGACATGAAGGATGAAAGGGAGAGACGAAAGAATATATACCTTTGGTAAGTAAGCAGAGCGGGACAATTGGCGTTACCTTTGAGCTAATTAGCGGGACATCTATCTTTACGCAACTCAGTCACTTACATGCTATGGTTGCAAGGAAAACACCGAAGTAACGGACGGCAGGATTGTGGACGTATCCAAGGAGACCGAGACCGAGTACACCTAATGATTGTAAGCAACCCTCCAAGAGACCTGGAGGAAAGGGATCATACCCATGCAGGCGTTGAAAGCGATTATTGGACCCCGCACACGCCATCTATCAGCATAGAACGCCTGGATATACATGACAATCGCAGCCGCAGCATAGGGAGGAGCCACAAGGCATTGCGCTTCAGCTGTACTGAAGCCCATACCATCCTTCAGAATGATAGGAAGAAAATAGGCGATCGAGTAAGAGTTGGCTGTGGTAAGCATATAAAGAACGGCAAAAGCCCAGACTTTGCTGTCGAGGGCATTTCGGAGGTATCCCGAGACAGTGAATGGTTCCACGTAAGCATCTGATCGATCATGCTCGATGCGTGCTATGATGAACGCTGCTTCTTTCTCGTTAAGAAAGTGGAAGGATTTAGGCGAGTCTTCTGGGAAGTCGACGACGATGAAGTAAGAGGCAATTGCGAGAAGGCAAGTCACGAGTCCTTCAAGCTGTAACTTAGTGTTAGTATGACGGAGTTGATTTTTTTCATGCATGGACAGAACTCACAATGAAGATCCATCTCCAACCGGAGTGGCCACCCACGCCGTTCATCTGCATGATTCCATAGGCAAGGATGCCGCCAAAGCCAGACGCCATGCTTCCAATCAGATAAAATGTGGCGTTACGCTTCTGGAGATCATAACGGGGGTACCATGTGCTAAGCAAATAAACACATCCGGGATAAAATCCTGCCTCGAAGACGCCGAGAATCACGCGGAGGGCAGCCATGACTTGCCAGCTTGGAACGAAACCGAATCCCTAGTTGACGATTAGATCAAGCACTACGATTCGGGAATTGAGCTTACAATCATCGTTGCGCCCCAGAAAAGAACGATGAGGGCGAGAAACAGACGAGGTCCCAATGTTCGGATGAAAACAACTGCCGGCGCCTGAAAAATGGTATATGTGAGGAAGAAGACGACAGAAACGACGGTGTAGGCATTGTTTTTCGCATTCATACCCAACTCGTCCTGCATTCTACGAGACTATTAGCATGATAGACAGCTAAAGAGACAAATGATTGATCGTACCCAGCAACTGAAGCAGCTCCCAGATTCGTTCTATCCAGCAAACTGATACAATACATGCATCCAAGCGTTACGACTAATCGCAAATCAATCCTCCGAATTATTGCTTTCTGTTCCTGGGGAGTGAACGCAGTGATGCGTTCGTCGTTTTCGAGTTCGTTCGCGGCCTCTTCGACATGCTGCTCTTTGAGAGAGCCCTTGGCCTCTATATCGTGAGAATGCACCGACATGATGGAATGATAAAAGATTCGCAGGAAATTTTCGATAGGACAAGCAAGCAAGAAGCTTTATTCAAAACTATCGAGCAGACTGCAAGAGAAAGCACGATGTCTCAAGCGAAATCAAAAAGTTGCAAACCTGGTGGGAATTAACCAGTTGTTATATGGGTGGCCCAGAGCTCCCCCTCCATTCTCTACGCTATGCATCCCCAGTTTGTGACCCCGCGATCTACATACCTGCATCCCAGCAGAGATGATCCGGTACGGAAGGTTCTTAATTGACATTAACAGGCCTAACAGCACCGAAGCTCCGAGGCGTCCAGAGGCCACCGAATCGCCGAGGCCGCTGGTTGACCAATCGGCTCGCCGTGCCTCTTGGCAGGGGTGAGGGGCGATGGCAAAGTACCGGCAAGGGCCTCCGATCCAATTTAAGCTAGAGCGGCCCAAGAACATCTCATGTATACCAAGGAAAGGGCGACCTATAGTAGGGAGGGTACTGAGGTAAGATCTTCCCAGGTTAGTGAAGCATCACGAGAATCACGGTTTCCCCATGGGGTCAAACCCCGCCTTCTACCCCACCATTTTAGAGTCATACTGCGATTCATGCTGCGACTTATGCAGACTTCACGTGAGTTGAGTTATTAAAAGTGAGAGCTAAGATTGCACTGAATTTTTTATAAAGTGTTTCTTGTTCTCCCGTGTGAAACACTTATTTTACTGCTTGTTTTGCCTCACTTTCGTCACTTGGCGGTCCCCTCACTTTCAACTTTTAACGTCAAACGCCACGATGTTTATATTGGAAGCGCTTTTCAAGGCGCTGCTCGTGATTAGTAGTAGTCCTTGTTCACTTGCCAGTTCTTCGGCTTCAACACAACAGTCTGCCTTGCCAACAGTCAATTTAGGTTATGAAATCCATCAGGCAACATTCAATGTGAGTCTTAGACTTGTTGCTGAAGTCCTGAAGTTTCCTAATGAGTTTCCCAGGAATCTGGGCAGTATTACAACTTCTCCAATATTCGTTATGGAGCAGCACCCACTGGCAACTTGCGCTTTGCTGCACCTACCACCCCTGTCACAAACATCCCGGTATTCAATGATGGCTCCAAAGCTGTAACATGCATACAGGCCTCACCAGCATGGGGTGCCTACACCGTTGCATGGCTCACGGAAGGACTTGCTGCTTTCAACATTTCAGCTGGCTATCAGCCACCCAACATTACGACGATGCCGGCGCAAGATCCTACGGCCAGCGAAGATTGCTTGTTTCTGGATGTTATGGTCCCAAAGAACATCTTTGAAAAAGCTGGCAAATCTATCGGAGCACCTGTGTAAGTGAATCAAAGTTTCAGTCACTCTTTTGAGCAAGTGTTAATTGGTTAGAATGGTTTGGATTCATGGAGGCGGCTATACTTTGGGATCTAAAACTCTCTATAGTCCCTCTGCAGCAGGGTTACTTCGTGCGAGTCAGAGTAATGGGAAGGAAGGCGTGATTTGGGTCGCCATGAACTATCGTCTTGGAGTTTTCGTACGTTTGCCAAATTCTCTCCCTCTGGCTCAACTTCATCAAATCAATTATCTTGCACATGCTAAGTTCATCAACCAGGGGTTTCTCTCAGGCCCAACTTTCCAGACAAACGGAACTGCCAATGCCGGCCTCCATGATCAGCGCCTTGCCCTTGAATGGGTTCAAAACAACATAGCTAAATTCGGCGGTGATCCAAACCGAGTCACAGTTATTGGCGAATCCGCAGGGGGCGGAAGCACGATGCATCAAATCACTGCTTACGGTGGATCGAAAGGAAAAGTTCCCTTTCAACAAGCCATTGTTCAAAGCCCTGGCTTCCAAATGATGCCTAGCGCGAAAGGGCAAGAAGCCGTTTTCCAGAAATTCTTGTCTACTTCTGGTGTTGGAATGGTCCAAGAAGCGAGAGGTCTTTCGACTGAAGCCCTTCAATTTGTGAATTACAAGATTGTTGGAGAATCTTTCCCTTACGGCACTTTTACCTTCAACCCCACCGTAGACGGCGACTTCGCCCCCGCTCTCCCAGGCCAACTCCTCCTCGAAGGACGCTTCGACACGACCCTCAAAATCATGCCGGCCACAACCTTGACGAAGGAATCGCCTTCATGGATCCCTTCGCGCAAGACGAGTCCCGCTTCGAAGCCGATTTCCGCCTCTACTTCCCTACCATAACCAACGCCACCATCCAATACCTCTCTCAAACCCTCTACCCACCCATCTTCGACGGCTCCTACGGCTACACGACCCAAACCATCCGCAGCGATCTCATGATCACCGAAGCTTTCTTCACCTGTAGTACCAACTACCTCGCTCGCGCCTTCCAAAACCAGACATTCAATTATATTTTCAGTGTTCCGCCCTCATTACATGGTGACGATATCGCGTATACTTATTTTAATGGGCCGTCGCCGGCGGTGAAGAATGATACGTTGGCTGTGATGATGCAGGAGTATTTTACGAATTTTGTGGAGACGGGGAGTCCGAATGGACTTGGTTTGCCGTTTTTTCAGACGTATGGGAGAGAGGCGACGGTGCATAATTTTGGGCTTAGTAGTATTAGGCCGATTGCGGATAATGTGGCGAATCCGAGGTGTTTGTGGTGGCAGAAGGGGTTGTTTGCTTGATTGAGTTGCTCTGGGTTTCTGTTTTGCGCAGATTACGTCAGGTTTGTGGTTTTTGTCCCAATTAATTATTTCCAACCTCGAAGGTGTGCTACTTGACATGTGCTGAGGAGAATTATTCAGCTGATATCCATTGCTTGACTCAATGCCTATCACTTCCTCGTCCTCCAACACCGAATTGGCCAATATCATCAACAACACTTTGCACTTAGTATTGATTTGCATGATGCTAGCATCTGAGCTCCAGCGCAAAATCCAACGCTTTCGTGACATGAGCCAACATCTTCGCTTCGACAATCCTATTTCCAGTATGGGAGGTATAACTGGTCGAGTTTGCATTACTCACGGCAGGAAGATCAAGCTGATGCGTAAGAGGCGAAGGTGCTATTCTTCTTCCAAGTTTTGCGGCATCAGCCTTCTTACTATCATTAAGCCGTTGCAAATACTCCTTCGTCGCCATCGTCAAAATCAAAAATAAAACTTGAGCTCCTGTCGTTCTTCTCATGAAACGGTTGAGAAATGGCAAAAGGACTTTGTCGGGTGAGGGGTTGAGCTTCGCGTGCTGGTTTACGTAGTAGACTGCTACGGGGAGCATTACCCATGATACTCTGCGTTTTGAAAGAAAGGGGTTAGTGAGTTTTAGTTTTGGGGATTGGTTGGGGTGCAGGGTGCAGGGTGGCTTACAGCCAGTTTGGGAGGGCGTCGCTTTTCTTGTTGGATATTAGGCCGATGACGCTTGATTCGACTTCTTGCGATCCCTCTTTCATTCGTTGTAATGGGTCGATTTTATCTTGGGATCCGGAGGGGTAATCAATCCAAGATAGGTGTAGATATGGTTGATATAAAACTGCCACAAGAGAACTGTTTCTCGCATTAGTGTCTTAGGTATCAGAATTCGGAAGGAGATGAACTCACTTGCAGACAATTCTCAAAATAGAAACAGGAGTTGGAACATCCTGATTACCATGACCAAGAATCACATCCGAAGCATCTCCCTCAAAGTCTTCCTTCCATTTACTCAAATCGCGGTCAAAAATCCTCACCTCATCAAGCTCAGACATGCTATTTCCGATACTGTCACCGTTCCAAGCACGCGAGAATCTCGTTCGCTGTTGAAAAATCGCAATCGCCGCCATTATCTCGCTGAGCTTGCATAACCAAATAAAAGCCAAAATAGCAGTTTGTTTCGACTGCATGTCGACTGTGGATGAAGGGGATCTTGCTTCGAGTCCAAAATCGAGCTGAGAGATTAAATCCTCCTCGAATGGAGCTTTGTGCAAGCGGTATGGACGCCGCATTCCAAGAGCCAGAACACGATCGCGAACGATGCAACACCACCATATCAGACGTCGACGACAGGGTCGCCCATTGGCTGTGGCGGGTTGTGATTTCCATAGTTCTCCGGCGTTGGCGTGCTTGAATGCCATGTTGATCCAGTAGCTGTTGTTTTGCACTCCTGATGCGCCTGGGCTCCAGAGACTTAGTATGAGGCAGACTTGGGTGAGTGTTACTGGGTCTGAGGTGGGTTGTGACCAATATCGTGCCTTCAAATAAAATTAAAATGGGGAATGGTTTTGGATTGGCAGACTTACTTTTACCAGGTCAAATTGTGCTTCTTGTCCTTCGTGCACGGATCTGTATGGTGTTCGTTGCAGCTGTGCTTCACTGAGATGCTACAAATCAGGTTAGTAACACAAGATAGCAAGCTATTGAAATGGAGGAGTTTCTCTCACCCCAAAACCAGCAGCCAAAATCGCCTGATATATCACAAAGTCCAACACGCTCATAAACTGCTCCTGGCCCCTGTACTTTCGATGTATTTCCGTGAAATAGGCTTCATCTACCACAGGAAACATGGGGTGAATGTATTGAAAATAAAGAGTGACAAGTTCATGTTGCACTCTCCGGATTGGCATTAAACATGATTTGACGGTGTAAGTGTAGAAGCTAGGAACGAGATCTAGGCGCTCGCTTGACATGAGTCGTCCATCTAATGAGACGTCTTCATCCGTTTGTGTTGGACGGGATGGCTCTGTTGGGAACAGCCATGGACAGGACGATTGGATTGCGGTTGTCATATCCAAGTCTAACTATATTAGCGTAGAACATGTAATCCCCGGGGGGGATATAGAGTTTTGGATGACTGGGGTGACCAATGATGTTGCCGGCATAAAAAGTGTGCATACCTGGTTGAAAATAGCCCGGTATTCCATCTTGTTCTTCCATAAGATCATCATTGTTGACATCTTCGTTGGACGTGAAAACTTCTAGCGTTTCCGTACTATCACGTCTTGCACGTGGAGGAGTTATCCTAGTCTCCGAAGCTTCTTGAGCCGAGTTTCGTGGGGGCAACCCTATGCTGTCTTCTTCAACTGGATATTCTCCGGGTTCCCGATATTGTGGAGAAACATGTGCCAGTGCCGCCGTCACCTCTGACATAAAGAACTCAGGATCAAACTCCATGGCGCGACCGTGCCTTATTTCGAGTGATAGTTATTTCTCGGAGGTTGCCTCCTCATTGAATTGGTGCAAGGTGCATCGAGAGTGAAGGTTGACTTGCTCTTGCATATCAGAAATGCGGGGGCAGAAATATTACGGATACCTTAAATGAGGACCTGTGCCGCAGGTGGCGGGTATGCGCACGTGCTCAGGGGAGAAGAACTTGCACGTGCAGCTTTCAACTATTATTCTTTGGTGAAAAATAAAAGAAGAGGTCTTTGCAAATCTATCTACTTTTTATTCTCTAAAATTTCGCGACTGGGTTAGATCTTGGGGACATAATCTTGACTTTTGATGCTGCTCAGAAATTGGCGAGGTCGAAAAGATTGTGCGAGTATAAATAGCACTTTTACAATGCTGAAATTCTTCATCCCTAAAAGAGTTTCTAATTCAGGATATCAGAATGAAAAGCGCTGAACCCTTTTCATCAACTTAGTAAATGTGCTGTCTCCATATAAGTTCATGAGTTTGGCCAGCTTTTCTTCAGATGCAGCTTCAATCCACTTGACATGAGCAGCGTCGTAAAAGTCAATGTAAGTCGCTATAAACGGTTGTCAGTGTTATATCAGGAGATATATGTACGCAGAAAACTCACGTTCGCCACTGCCATCCTCTTTGGCCATCCTCTCTCTTAAACTTGCCCATTGGACTTTTAGATCCTCGATGATAGCAGCCTCCCCGCCACCTCTCACCTCTGTGACATCCTTCAACTCGCACCCCCAAAACCCTTCTCTAGTCGTCTTAAAATACTCACGCGATCCATCTTCCTTATCAAGCGCGTTTTCATATACATCATTTATGATCCATCTAATAATGGCTCTCCCTAAGAATTGTGCCTCTGATGCATCATACTCGTCCACCTCATCGACAAGTTTTAAATCCTTGTATCCATCTTTCTCGGTGAACCGCTCGTTGAGCAGTCTGGCAATGGGAGTGGAGTCATTCAGAACTTTATAGGGCGGCTGAAGGATCTCGATGATTGGGACGGTCGCTTCGACGCCTGTCATATCTGGGAAGAGCCTCTCGCATTCTGGCTTGATATCGGGATAAGAGAGTTTGGTTGTTATGTATGGTATGCCTTTGTAATTTAATGCAAATCGGGTGCACCAGCACCAAGCCGTCCAAGTTTTCGGACCGGAGAGGTCGTAAAAGCGAACGAGTGGTTCTGGTGTCGCCATATTAGGAAATGGGAAATTATATTGAACTTCTGAGGTCAATTAGAGGAAGGAATGAGTATGATGGTACTCGGCAAGATCTGAGGATTTTATGTTGTATGACCTGGCAGCCTAACCACCCAGAAAGGCAGGTTGCAATCCGTGGACAGAATTACCTCACCAACATTACTCGACTTCCCGGGTAAATTCCCACCCCACTTTTTTTTACCGAACCACCTCCCCTCTTTAAACACCTACTATAACCCCCCCCCTGGTTCACCTTGCTATTTTGCCACTTTAATGCCACTATTGCGATACCGTCCAACACCCTTTCCACCAGGCACCTGATTATTGTCCAAAATCGCCCAGAAAGGTAAAACTGACACAATTGAGGTTATTCCCGCAAATATTTACACAGTATAAGCGTATACTTTAGATTTTTATAAATCCTTTTCCTTCGACAAGATTACTTAGTAGAGGGCCCTCTTCCTTCCTCCCTAACTTTCGTAGCGTTGCGCGAGCCCTGGAATTAAATAATACATGCTTTCTATAGTGCTGGCTATAGAGGTGAAGAAAGGTACAGTGGAATTATAAGTGGAGTGCTTAGGCGTGGTGATAAAGTGGCAACAAAGTGGTAAAATAGCTAATGAGCCGGGGGGAGGATAGTATAGCTTTTCCTAACTAAGTCCCCAACCCCCCCCCCTGTTACAGCTCTGCAAAGGCACGAAGGCCCTGACGTCACGTGGGACGTATTTGTAAGAAGGTGCTGTATTAACGAAGAAACTAAGCTAAGGAGAGAAGAAGGAGAGGTGGCCCNGAAGGGGCCTTATATACAGGAGGTGAGTCTAGCACGGACTAGGACACGTGACAAGGGGGGACGCGTCAGGTAAGGGGGACGCGTCAGGTAAAGGGGACGCGTCAAGCCAGGTCTGTGACAGGTAGTCCGGAGCGGGAGAACTAATCCTTTAAGAGTAGCAGCTTTCCCTACTATAATATATAGTTATATAACTAGAGAGATAATTAGTAGTATATTAAAGTATCTATTTTATAAGATATAAATAGATAATATAATTATGGTTAGATTATAGTAACTAGTATATTAAAGGTTAGTATTAATATTAAAGATATTATTTTTATAGTTTATACTAATTAATTATATAGATTAACTAGTTTTATATAATAGTTAGGTTAAGGTAAAAGAGATAGAAAGGTTAAGACTACTAGTAGTTGTTATTAGAAAGAGATATTAAGTAAGTATTGTGTCAAGCAGGTTAATAAAGACGCTATAACAGAGTTTTTATAGGTAAAGGGTTGTTAGCAGCAGGTGGTAGTGAAGTATTTTAATAGTGAGATAGAGAGAGTCAATTACAGGAGCACTGATAGTATTTTATATGATTGGTATAAGATAAGTTTGCGTAGGCCTAGGGCACTAGGGTATTAACATAAAGGGATTAGGGACGAGTATAAGGATAAGGTAGATAGTAAAGCAGAACAAGAGGCGAGTAATGAGATTTGGGGCAGTGAAATGATTGTAGGCAGGTTGAAGGAGTTAGTTAAGGTAGATGAATTAGTATTTCAGGCCATGGATATATTAAAAAGCAGGTGCGTGTATTACCAGTTCGTTCCTATCGATAGTAGAGCCAGAGAAGAGCTGTATATATAGAAAGAGTATTTCCCAGCTGAAGCTAGCTGTGTAGGTTATTAGAATTTCCAGATATAGTAAGAGAGTATAGAATTTAGGAAGGAGTTCTAGTATTGTTTTACTTATAGGTTATCCCAGAAGATATATCAGAAACAGGAGACCAGGGAAGTGTGTGAGTATATAGATGTGATGTTAGCTGGGATTTTTAAGTAGTGTAGTTCAAGGTGTTGGGTTTCAAGGGGATTATTTAGTGGATTTATGGGAATGGATGATGGAAGAAGCAGAGGGATTTGGATCAGTTATAGGGAGTAATTAGATGAAAATGTAGCAACAGGTATATATAATATATTTGAGGATAAGAAAGGAATATAGGAGGAAAGAATGATTTTTAACCCGAACCTATTAACACAAGCCACCCGACAGGGAGGAAGAAAAGGAAGGAAAAAATAGTATTCATAACCCGAACCCGTCCGTATTAGGCGCCCGGCAGGGGAAAGGAAATGTAAAAGAGATAGTTCCTAGCAGGGTATTAGGGGACAAGCCGATTTGAGGGTGAGGGGAAGTTTGACGGACGTCGGCGTCATAAGGGGAAAAGAGCGAGTAAGGTTATCAAACGTGTAATAGCTCTGTGGGTTGTATTATTTTGTTGAACTTCGCAAAACGTCGGCGTTAACATATGACAGCCGTCACAGTTGACAGCCGTCACAAAGACGTGAGAAGGCGTGGGAGGTGCAGAGATGAGTATTTAGAACAGTAGATGTTACAATTCCTGTTATGTGTTATAAGAAGGCAGGGATGGCCATAGGCATTCAATCGAGGATTGTCCACAAGAAAGAGTAGACATCGTACGAGAGGGGATCGTGGATTTGCAAGAGCAGGTCCAGTTTAAGCGGTTTTCATGTTGTTTTTATTGTCATATGCCCCAGGCCATTTGCCAGCGGTGGGAGCCCGGAGAAGAGAATATCCGTTGGAAGGAGGTTCCCAGACAAAGGTGCCAATTTGAGGGGGTTGTAATGCTAACCATTATAAGTGCATTACATGTGGAGGACCAGTGGGTGGTAGGAGTGATGCGTGAGATAGCCCAAGAGGAGGGGATTGATATCTAGGCAGACGGTGCCGTGTATCCGTGGTTAGGGAGGCGTGTAGAGTGGGGAGGGGTTAAGGCAAGCCGTTTATTTACAGGTGTTTTGTAAGATATCCAGAGCATTAGAATAGGGTGGTATTTGTATTTGTTTCTAGTGGGTTTTTACTTATAACCGTCGTCGGACCGCCTTACTTGGGGTCTTTCACCTGGAGATGAAGACGATATCTTGTTGCATCTCCTCTCAACATCCTGGCCTCTGCAGAACACTTTTTCTCGCAGTGGTAGGTATAGCGTTGCAATCAGACTAACACCCCCGATTAATAATTTCAAGTTTACAGAACTCTTTGAGGGCCTTTTGTTGGATTACGTAGAAGAATGGGAGAGTCAGAGGATTTGACCTCAGGGGCTTAATTAATACGGGCATGGCATCATCGGGTTAAGATAGCCTAAATCCACTTCGGCTCGGGACATTGGTTAGGGCCATATTAGCTCAGCTGACAAATACCATCAATGCTGTGCCTCAATTTACTTCGACCTGTTCTCAACTTGCCCCCATCTATCAATCAGACCGACCATCGGATTGTAGGAGTTCTTCATGGGGCCTTTAAAGCGGAACAAAGCATGCTGGGCATGCAAAAGTGAGTGCGCTCCACTTCACCCCTCGTTCTGATCCCAGTTGCTAACCTAGGACGGATTGGCGAAGGCAGCAAAATACGCTGTGACCTAAGCACCCCAACATGCAAGAATTGCACTAGAATAGGAAAAGAATGCCAGTACGGTCTGCTGTTATCTTGGCCACGTGAGGGTGATGCTCGCAGGAGCATCGTCTCTCATGAAATACGTCGCGGGAGAATGGTTTCGCCAGAACACTGCTTCAGTCCCTACTTCCTGAACATTGGATCTTCAGATATTGGACTTTATTTACTTCTATCTTCTAACGCATTAAACGCATATAAAGAGCAGCCATTTACACTGGGGGCCCCTCGATTCACTGCTACATTACCAGAATCTATACCCAGGCCCTTGTCATGGAAAGCTTCCGGACAAGGCGAATTTGAGAATGTTTTATTGTCCTACTGTAAGGATACGAATGAAGCCTCTCACTATTGTCACACACCGGGCTAATCAGTTCAGATGACCAGGTGCTCTCAGCAATGCTCACCTCTGTGGGCGACAAGCGATTCCGAGGGTTGCTTATTGGCATGTCCTTCATCGACAGCTCTCCCGCATCAGTCGCCGTCCAGCAATCCCTATACGCTTTGATCGCTCTTTATGTTTACGGGTATACTCGATCAATGCCATTCAAGGTTAATGCGATCACTGCACTCAACCACTCCTTTCGATCCTGCTTAAATGCTAAAGATGGGCTTCAGCACATTGTTGCGGGGATACTGTTAAGTCTTTATGAGGTACGAAAATGTAGATTCCTATCATCAAACGAGAAATTGTGCTTATATCTCATCAGATGCTGGATTTCTCCGAGTCCACCTACCAATGGGAAATTTATGCCGGCGGAGCCAAGCAGGTTGCAAAGCATGTTTACACCCTTGATCGAGTCTACGAAGGGGACGCCCGTATAATACTTAATTGGATGTTTTATCATGATGCTCTCAACAAATTCAGCGCTCGCCACTGGAGGCACAGAACAGCCGACATGATGGGATGTGCACGGGACAACTATATTATTAAAGCAGTGCTGCAATCAGGTAATAGCTCGAAGGTGACGCAGTCCAAAATCATGCCTCAGTGAGATTTGCTAATTTTCCATAGATCATAAGCACCATAGGATGTTCCACAGAGGTCCTAGAGGTCATTGCCAAGATATGCGACCACATATTGGATCATAAAGACCCGGCGCGCGACTCATTAGAATACATCGAAGGTCTCAACCGTCTGGAGAGAAGACTCACTCACGTAAAACAGCACGTTGACCAAGAAGATGAAACGGAGACGTCAGGGCAACCATGTCAGGACGACTCTGTTCCAAAAATTGCGGAGCTCTACCGGTTAGCAGGTCTCATATACCTCTATCGAGCAGGCAAAGGGTTTCCGTCGATCAAACCCAACGTGAAGCTGTTAGTAGAAGCTGGGCTTCAGATCGCAGCCAGCCTCGATGGCTGCGCGCGAGCTTTTCCAGTCGTCATTCTGGGTTGCGAGGCCCGTTGTGACAGCGACCGACTGGTTATCCTGAACCTTCTTCGCAGGACCCAGGGTTGCCGCAAGATTGGGGGTATCGCTGGGGCACGGAAATTAATTGAAGCTTGGTGGGCACAAGATGATCTGCATGTCGAGGAAGAGTTCGATTATGTGAGGAAATTCGATGCCATCATGAGCCTGAGCAAATATCGGCCCTCTTTTGCAGTACCTTTGATGGGCGGATCGTTTCTACCAGCCACCCAATAAAGTTAAAAAAAAATCACAGCGCTGAGTAATGGTTTATAATCTCGTAAAGCTATATGAAGTTCTTAGCTGCCAAGAGCTTTTTGGTCTGGTACACTTATTTTAGCATCAGGCTGCAAGGCACTAACAAAAACACACCCAAATCACTAACGCTATACTAATACCGCTTTATCTTCCTTGAGAAGAGAACTTGGAAAAAATCACAGGTTAATATAAAATATAATTATAGCACAAGTAACTCGTATAAATTTATAGCCTTAAAAAATACTATTAAATCGTATTAATTATACACGAAATATAAGCTTATAAGTAAGCTAATTCTATTACGTAGGTGATTATCGTAAAAGCTTGATTTTAGTAATATAGGAGGGGGAATATCGCTTGTTAAAATAGCATGAGTGCCTGAAAGCTTGGCGAGTACAGGGGTTGAAGTGCGTGTGTTGGTGCCTTGTAGCCTGATGCCAAAATAAGCGTATCCCAATAATCAACCAAACCAGCATTAAAAACGCTGCCATTTATGTACAATAATTATCGGCACTATCGAGCGAAGTCCCTCGAGATTTATAGGGGCACCTCCTTGATGCTATAGTAATGTTTCATGCACAAAGGTGGCTATCCAGGGTAATGGCGGCTATTTTCACAAGCGCCAAGCCGCCATCGGAGAAAGTTGCCCATCTGCGGCTGGATTTCTAATTCACAGAAGGGACTTCCACAAAATATGAAAACACTCGTACGGCATGAAGGTAATTGTCAACGCTAGCCCAGAAGAGGGGCCGCTCGCTCGCTGAATCTTGCCAGTCTGGACTGGAGTTACCAACACTTCTAGATAATTCTCTCATAGGGATATGCGACTCGGTGGGATTCATGCCTCTCAGTCATATATAGCACATTCGTATTCCTCCTTACCAAAAACAATAATTCCTCTCTGTCTCATTATCCTACCCGTAGCATCCATTAACTCTTAGTCAACCCTAACATGCCATCCTACGTCGTCACCGGAGCATCTCTGGCATTGGCGCACGCCTCCCTCGTCTTTCTTTCTCCAACCATGCTAACCAAGACCCAGTACGAATTCATCCGTAAATTCGCCAAAGACCAATCAAATACTGTCATAGGCCTAGTCCGCAACAAAGCCGCCACCGAAGAGCGTCTCGCTAAAGACGGCATCAAAAATGTGACTATCTTCGAGGCCGACATCACAGATTTCGCAGCTCAGCAGAAGGCAGCCGCTGAAAGTGCGAGACTGACTGGCGGGAGTCTTGATTATCTGATCAACAATGCCGCTCTTCTATTCACAGCGTCTGACACTATGGATATCAGTGAATTGTACTCTCCCTTCGTTCGCCTTGAGCATTGACAGAGCGCTAACACGCATGGAAGTGAGAATGACTTTCTATTCTTAGAGAAAGAGCTCATGGACGCATTCACAGTCAATGTTGTCGGCGTCGCGAAGACCATTACCGCATTTCTGCCATTGATCAAGAAGAGTACGATCAAGAAAGTCATCACCATCAGTACCGGGATGGCGGATCTCGGTACATTTCCCCTACCTAATGACCCACCACGTTTAATGTGCTAACAAAAACAACTAAAGACCTGATCAACGAGTACTCTCTTACATTATCCCCCGCCTATGCGACTAGCAAAAGCGCCCTGAACCTCCTGATTGGAAAATACAACGCTGTATATGGGGCGCAAGGTATTCTCTTCCTATCCATCGCCCCCGGAATGGTTGATACCACCGAAGGAGTACCACGTATGTTCCCGCTCTCTCTCCTCTCCCTTCTTCCTTTTGAGAACAAAATCTAATCATCCCTTCTCCACATAGCAACCCCCGAAAAGTTGGCAAAATACGGTCCCATGGTCGCAAGTTTCATGAAATATCAGCCGAATTTCGCGGGGCCTATTACTCCCGAGCAGTCCGTGGAATTGATGCTGAAGGTTGTGGAGGGCGCGACCGTGGAGAAGTATGGGGGGCACTTTGTAAGCCAGTTTGGGAATAAGCAATGGCTTTAGACACTGGTCACAAGTTTGCCTGCCTCTGTCCTTAACCTGCGGAGCGGGAAGAAGTCCGAAGTGAGAGCGGGGACAGGATGGGTGGAATAGTAGATTCAAATTCAGAGAATATTTATCTCCATTTTGGTGCTATGTCGAGGCTTTGATCTTGTATTGGGTCCCCCAGTATTTCTGAGATAATCAATGAAGGGTCCAAACATATTGGCCCCCATTGACAGTGTTTCGCGGATCAGCGATGTCGTAATAAATGAGTCTGAGATTCGAAACCCAACGCCAGTTCTGTGCACCGACCTCTATCCTGTGTATAATCCTACAAATAATAGCTCCTTGCATCAACCATATGCGACCCTCCTTATATCTCATCGAAGCCGCCTGTAGGTCATCACTGTCTTGCTCTCATGTTGAAATCAATTCTGGCCGCTTTCTGTCAGTCGCCCTAGCTTTTGTTTCAACGTGTAGTACTTTGAGCTCGCTACAGGGGCTAACGCCAATAAAATCGTCCAGAGTATCAGAACCCCCAGGCACGAGTTATTACCCTGGTATTACTTTTGTGCATAGCCTCGCGGATGCTTTTAGAAGAAACGTGAGTTGTTTCACTTTCTGCCTGTTATGGCACAGCAATCAATGCCCTCATAAGAGAACATTGAAGTCGCTCCAACCACTATCAAATCTTCGAAATTCAAGTCCAAATTTATCCTTAAAAATAAACATTCAGGGAACACTTTTAGTGCTCTATGCGTAACACCATGCCGCGGAAATCTCGAGTGCCTGATGTCGCCGATTCTTGGCCAACAATTCTTACTTTAAGTATTAATTTCCAAAAAATGACCTTCAATCCGTCATTTCGAACTACCCTGAGCAAGTCGAAAACCCACAAGATGCAATGTAGTTGCTGGCGTCTTCCCGAAACCTACCCGTCTAGCAAAATCAACGCCATGTCATCAGATACGCCGCAACCAACAGGAACTTTAAATGTCCGATTTATAATCACTAGTTCCCAAAAGATTGAACAAGCCAAAAAACTCTGCATCTCAACTCCAAAGCCAAAACACAAAGATCCTGCGCATTTCAGGGACTGGATGCTTCGCTTGACGATCCGTCTCTCAACACTGTGTGAACGGCGAGGTCCAGATGACCGCAGAGATACGCAGACATTCGAAATTGGTCCTGGCTTCTTTCCTGCCCTCAAGCCCTTCAAAAGCGGTACAGTCGACAAAATCAGTGTCAGCGAAGAAGTCCGACGAATAATAAACGCTTCGTTAAATCCAAGTGAAATTCAAGGACAAGGAATGGGATACGTGTACATTCTCCGGTCCCAATTGAATTTCAGCACTCTGGGGGAGCTGAAAATTGGCTTTTCGAAGCATCATCCAGAGCATCGAGCACAAGAGCTGGCTCGATGCCTGTCACGTCCTGAAATTATCGGTCATACCCCACGGATGCCGCATGCGAAGAGGCTTGAGGCTATCATTCATATGGAGCTCGTAGGGTGCCGCAAGGTTCAATACTGCTGTCAGTGTCGTAGAAACCATAGAGAGTGGTTTACGGTGTCGCACATCGATTCTCGAGAGGTTGTGACGAGATGGAGTAGATGGATGCTTGAAAAACCCTATAGAGATGGAATGCTAATTGATGAATGGAAAGACTACTTAACAACGAAAAATTTCAACTCTATCAATGACAGCACCTCCCTGGCAGAATTTTGGAGGACCACCATCAAAGAATTTCCGAGAGATAATTCCGACAACTCCAAAGGACAGCGGTTTGGGACATTCTTGAATGCGTGTTTCTGGAACAACTCTCCGGGAAGTTATGGCCGCAATCAACTTGGAGATTTCAGGAGTTTTTCGGATGCACTTCTACATGAGAGGCATTTTGCAAGCGATGGCTGTGGACTTACTACGCAGGAACTAAAGGACAAGGTAGATGAGGAAGCAGAGCGTCTTCTTGAAGGACTTTACGAGAATGATGAAGTTGAAAACCCAGACAACACACCCATTGCCCGCCGAACTCGATCAGCAGCACGCCTAGAAGAAGAAGGTAGAGCTAAGGTAGAGATGCTCAGAATGCACAAATTCGTCAAGAACACCAAAACTGGCGCCCTCTCCGTCAGTGATCCCGAAAGAGGGATCAGTGAATCGCCCTTAGGCGATGTTACCCTGCTTCCCGTCCTGACTCTTGACGAACTGAAGTATCTGGATGGGCTAGTCATCAACTGGATTGGATTCACTCCCTCGTACGCAGGATTTCAACGCTTGCAGGAAGCATATCAGAATGGTGAATGGAATAATAGAAGGCCGGAGTTCAAGCTGCCAAAGGCTTTCCGCAAAGGCCATCTTAGGAAATTCTCTGTCACAACCCCTGAACAGGGCCATTCCATGCTAGCAACAGAACAAGATACATCGGGAGGTAAACAATCAGCGGCCGAGCCCTATAGAAGTACCTTCATTCCTCCACAGACAGGCGGTCGTCCAACCTTTCGGCTCACACGTAGGCCAACAGGTGACACGTATATGTGGACGCATCCCATGACTGATGAATTAGTTAAACCAGTCGAGGCAATGGCCGAACTTTATAAAAACGGTGGAAGCGCATATGTCGAGCACATGTTGCGAAAATCTCTTCATGCATACGGATGTCTCCACTCAAACGAGGTAGGGGAACTAACTGCCAGCGATTCTAATGATACATCCAATGAGGGCTCAGCTATTGCTGAGGCAGAACACATCCAGAACGCAGCACATATTTCACCCTCCCCATTGAGAGCAGCTGCGAAACGAAAGGCTGGAGATGGAGCCAAGGGAATGGGTATTAGTACAAAGAAGGCAAAAATGTGGCTGGACTCTCTTTAAAGCCATTTCAAATGTAAAATCTAGTCCGAGCTACGAGAATATGAACATTATTGACCCTAATGAACGATTATCGGGGTCAATTTGTACACAGGCTCCCTATATCAAGATGATATTCTCCTGTTTAACCTCCGACCCAGTTATAGCCCAAGTTTTCGTACCTAACTCGAGATACCCCACGCGCTCATAGGCCCCGGTGGTGTTGGTTGACTGACATAATACAAAGCCATAAATTAATCCCCAAGGCAACTCCTGATCAGAATGGTTGCCTTTGAAATCCGTAGCTATTGGCAAAAGGAAGAGTTTCGTTCCCGAATACCGAAGATAACCATTAGCCTCTGAATCAGGCCTAAAATCAATTCTTTCCCCAATCGATTCGATCATTGTGAATGAGGTGTCCTTTCACATGAATTTCGCCAGTCCAGGCAAAAGTTCCCGCTTCATGCTGAGTTATGAAGTTTGCACGCGTATTAATGAGCTGTGAGACATACGTTGTCTCCGAACAGTCAATGGAGTATTTCACCTCCTCATTCATTCCAAGCCGCGACCACGGCGGTACAAATTCCTTAGACTCGGGGCTGGAGAACTCATTTACATCATTATCCAAGTACCAAAGAAGCTGTAATAGGACGATGGGACGCCACAACCCAGCCAGGTTCTCATGTCCAATTCTTTCTTTCATATGCTTCAGAACTCCATGCAGTGCTACGGTCCGGTCACTGGCAACTGTGATGTTCGATAGTGAGTATATATTGGCAGTATTGGCCCAGTACTTTGCCAGAATTTGGAAACTGAGATTTCCAGGGCTCCTTTTGTCATCGAAACTATCAGAGAAGAGAAATTTCTTCATATTTTCGCTCTCTGCAGGAATACAATAACATCAGAGAATGCAAAAAGCAATGTAGGATAAAAGTTTGAAACGGCAAATTGTCTTGTTCGTTGTTTGGGCGAATTTGCCCAGAGAAGTTTCCTCTGAGAATGGCTTCGAGGCAAATGCAATAAGCTTGAAGTGTCGTTTGTGTGTTCTGAAAATGTGCTTTGGCAGCAACGGCGAGAAACGGTTTCCAGAGGATCTCCTTCCCCACTATCCAACCCTTTACAGTCTACATATAGAATAGTGGCATGGGATTTATAAGTCAATGGGTTCGCGTAGAGGCGGACATCTTCCGAGGTTGACGTGTCGCTTCCTGCCATTCCCACGACTGGACACTGCAATTTTGCTGGCTCATTTGGGGCCCTCAATTGCATAAGGAGTTTGATGAGGGTACTCTTCCCTGCACCTGTTTAGCCGACAAATAACATGAAGCTTGGAGTTTGAGGAGCTAGAATGTGTTTACTCGGAACCTGCTCTTGAAGAGGAGCGATGCTTAGCTAGCATGAGGCTGGCGTATCTTCCATGGTCGTAGAAAAACAGCGGTGTATCACTGCTGCGGTCCTCACTGACTCCTTTAGTCTCATATTAGCTGGGCAGAATGGATATGCCAAGGGACTCACCAAGTCAAGCAGCATTTTCATCCTCAGCAAGCCATGCATCGAACGTATCATCATCTTGGGGGTTCTCAAATGTTGGCTGCACTGCCTTCATTACCCAGAGTTCTATTTTCTCGTGCATTGGAGTGGGAGGCCGATTAGAATTGACCCGCCTCGGCTTATGAGCTGCTTGAGTCGCCCGCAGAAAGAGCAGAGTGTGCATCTGCATATTTGGCAGTAGAAAAGGCCGCTGTTGCTTTCGTCACAGTCTTCACAACAGTCTCCGTCATAACTAGTTACATCTGCTAGGGTAGATGCATCACTGTTAGCAATTATAGATCCTCGTTCAGCCATGAGTCTGATCGATTGTCGCAGTGGGTGCAGGAATTGAAATTTGTTCTAACGATAGACAGGACTGGAGGAAAGCTCGAGAGAACACTCGACAACTGAGAGAGATGAGTGTCTCGCCCATTCCAAGTCCCACCAGCCCATCAAAAATGTGAGTGAACGTCAGTCGTCAGACTGGTGTTGATTGGAAGCCTCGTTTTTATACAGCATTTATTGGCGTAACGAACCTACTGACATAAGTCCGTGCGTTCAGGCTTACCCGATATTTTTTCACCCCCTCCTTTTAGACCTTAATTAATTAATTACTAATTATAGATCAATTACCTACCACTCCACCGATGCCAGACTATGTGCCAGGTGAAGAGGTTCTTACCAAACATAAAGAAGCAATCCGCCAGCTCTTTAAGTTCGCTAAAATAGGCCTACAGCAGCTCTAAGGCTACTATAACCTCGCGGACAGCACAG
>JAAMPI010000599.1:0-30712 GCA_013054445.1 Cudoniella acicularis
GTTATTAACAGTTATAACTTAATCGGTTTTTACTACGATAGGGGGAAAAAAAAGGAAAGATATCTTTATCGGGGGTACGCTTATTATGGCATGAGGCAACAAGGCATTGGCAAAAACATATACAAATTTAACAACGCCGCTTTATTTCATTAAGAGAATAATCATAATATACCGAATTAACGTAAATTTATAATTTAAAAAACACCTAAATTATTATATTTATTAAATTATTAGGAATAGGTTATAGTAAGTTTTAAGACTATTACTTTAAAGGAGTTGTTTTTATAGGGTAATTAAGAGTGTCACGGGGTAGTATCTCGCTTATTAAAAGGACAAGAATGTCTAGTATGCCTCGCACGCCCTCGTTTAACTACCTTAACATCGTAATTCCTGCCTTGTTGCCTTATACCAAAATAAGTGTACCCCTTTATCGCTAGCTCTCGTTCTAAAGTTATGACTAGGTGTGTTACTTACAAGTAAGTATTTCAAGTAATAGTAATAAAAACTATATACTAATAATTTAAAAGACAAAGACACATCAAATGTAGCGAGGAGCGGCTATCGTGTAATCGATGTACCTCAACAGGTTGTAAATGTAATAGATATCCAGCGGTGCTAAAATTTAAAAGTCATAGGAGAAAACGCTCTCTACTATCAACTCCACCTGAATCAAATCACGATGGAAATACTAAAACCTTCTCCACGTTCTAAACCAACTACCTATTACTAGTGCCAACTCTACTACCTCAAGTGAACTACGAAGCCTTCCTCCCGTATTATGTCGGCCAGCCGCCGCTACCGTCAACTCTACCACCTCAATCGAACCACGATGGAAGTGCCGAACCCTCCCCCCCTGCTTTCGATATTAATCACCCTCTCCAAACCAACCACCCGCTACCACCATCGACTCCGCTGCGGAGAGGCCTCGGAACTGAAAAAGGCTGCTTTCTGTGTCGGGAAAGAAGAAGAAAATACAACGAGCTCCAACTAAGTTGTCTTTCAAGCATAAACTCTTCGGTAATCTCGCGATTCGATAGAGGCAAATACGTAAGAAACGGCATATGTACCAGTGCAGACTTCAAAATGTTCTCCAATTTTCAGGATTATATTATGCCTTTATTGTTTAGAACAAATTATCTTTGTTGGTTTAATGAGTAATAGCCTACCGATTATCTCACAACCTAAGTATACTTACTATTAGGAGCTTAGCATATATCACAAAACAATCCTGATCATAGGGATTAGTTAAATATTGTTTTAAATAACTACTAGAAGGTCATTACTAGGTTATAGAAAGAAATTAGTAGTTTTATAACAGAAGACCATAAGGGCTAGCTTATTATAACGATAAGTTTTCTATGTCTTTTCCACCAGATATACTCTTTCTGAGTATTAAATATACGCTTATTAACACGAAATAGCGAGATAAACTGTCCCCCCCCGACAGAGAATCTACATGTTAAATCCCTGGCCCAGATACTGAACAAGATATTAAACGATCCTGATATGCTCTTTAACAGTCGGAATCCAGTATTTATATTTGGATTAGGCGTCCTTATATCTTACCTTTCTTTAGTGTCGCATTAGAAGGAGGCAGATAAAGATCATGCTTTCAATGCCCCTTTGAAAGCTGTGTTACACTTCTTAGCTCTAATTGATTTCTATTCGCCTTGGAGAAGACATAGAATCCCTAGTAAGATAATATATTTTGTTTATCAACTCGCGATTGATAAAACCGAACTTGCACCTGCCAAAGATCTTCCTTTTAATGTGGACATGATTAACCGCTATGTTAATTTGGGACACGACGTTCTTGGAAGTGTAAACAGTCAAGGATAGGAAATATTAATCGTCATTAACTTACCGAAAATTCTCGAGGATGACCTTTAGAAGCCGAAGGAAACTTAAATCAATACGACCTATCCGGCTCGCATCGCAGCACGCACTTTCTTACTTTTTATAACCGCTTTAATACATGTACTAGAGCACATGTGGACGTTTTTGTTTGGCTCTACAGCGAGTTACGGTGAGTGGGGCCTGTGTTATAGCCCAAACATCGTTCCTCACTCTACTGACCAATGAAGAAATTTGCTGGCTTAGCAGCTACGCCGCCTCCTAGCTCTGGGGGCACCAGGGCAACCCTCATCGGCGCCCAGATGCAGCGGCCTAACCAAATGCGGCCAAAGTTGACGTGGCACATCCCACGCGAAAGGCCTTAGTTCGCTCTTTTTGTTCTTGTAAGTTCCTCTGTTCTCTTAACTCTGTGTTTTGTGCGCGCTAGTACACTGCCCATACCACCAGGCGGTTGAACTTAGACGATATTTAATCAGAGTGCCGGTATTCTTCAACATGACAGACTCTACTACAGAAGAAGAATCGCCTGTCAGTACCACGCACGAGTGGTACTCGTACGTGCCTCTTTCTAATGAGAAGCGCGGTGTTCAGGACGACACTCCAGAACCGATGATCCGACTGCTGCACCTCTTCCCAGGGACTAGCTCCGACCCGCTCGAATGCTCTCTCATAGTGGTGGAACCCTTCGTTGGCGCCATGCTGAGCGGAAGGGTCATGACCCAGGGGCTGATCTACTATGAGGCCCTTTCTTATGTCTGGGGTGACGTAACTAAGACTGAATACCTTATCTGCAACGAGAAGCTGCTAGAAATCACGGCGAGCCTCGTAACGGCGCTCCGTGCAGTCCGCCGGCCCGAGACATCAAGGACGCTGTGGGCCGACGGCATCTGCATCAACCAGCAGGACATGGACGAGAGGGCGAGCCAGATTCTATTGATGTCGTCTATATATTCCCAGGCTGCGCAGGTCATATGTTGGCTAGGCGATGACGACGGCGGGCACGCGAGCTTTACCTTTTCCCTGGCGGATAGATTCGCCACCGAAACCAAGCTCGACTCTATCAGTACAGATGGGCTGGCTACTATGGACGCAGCGGCTTTTATCGGGGGCCAGGTTGGCTATACAAAACAAATCTTGACGACTATGGGACGAGGCGGCGAGAACCTTCTTCGCCTCCTAGAGTCGAACATTCCGGTGCATATCGCGCCCTTGCTCCAGCGACCCTGGTTCTCTCGCATGTGGGTCCGCCAGGAAGTTGGCTACGCTTCCAAGGCTCTCATCGTGTGCAGGAACTCAGAAGTAGACTGCAAGGCTTTGCATTGGCTCTTGGTCTGGGCCGTGTTGTTTGACGAAGTCTTTGGAAGCTTCTCGTTGCCGACCAGGTCTTTATCAACTTTCGAGTCCTACGGCCGTGCACCCCTAGTGTCCTTCCTAGAGCTCCTTGTTGAGTGTAGACAGTTCGAGAGTACGGACCCGCGAGACAAGGTCTTTGCCTTGTTGTCGCACCCGTCAGCATGGGTGGAAGGAAAGTTGGATGGGGAGAGGGATTACTGTGTTGACGTTGTCGCCGCAATCCAGAAGAGATCAGGCCGTGAAGTGGTGGTTCATGAGGTCGCAAAGGCCCGCGCCCAGCTGCACCAGGATCTCCATTACTATGATGTGGATGGTTCTGATCATGATTGCCCGTGGGCGCGTCACTCTCTGGAGCCCGTTATGCCCTCAGAAACTCAGCCAACCCTCCCGTGTGACAAGAAATGCCCCAAATGTGGAGTCCACCACGTCAGCTCTTCATTTCGTCTCGGTATCGGTCCAACTGTTAGGTCTACGGACAACGATCCCACTCAGGTATCGCCAGAGACAATCGGACACCTTGCAAATATCTTTAGCCAATCTCGTCGATTGGACGAGCTAGAAAATCCTCGACTCCATCCAGTTACAGAATCGGCAGGGGATCCGATATCTTTGCGGCTTTATCCCGGCGGATACTAGAGCCTGACTACCGAGAATCTGCCGACGATGTCAACGGTAGACTCGCCATGAGACTTTTGCAAGCACACGAGGGAGAAGCGCTTCGTCTCCTGTGCACAGTCCAGCATGACCCCCTGAGGATGACGGCCTTGGAAAACGAGGATGCCACCTGGGTTCCCCGGTGGGATCGCTCCGATATCCATTGCCAGCTTGGCTTCCAATCCTTCCATCTCGCATGGATTTCGCCCATGTGGAGACACACGAGGGATGACCTTGAAAATTTCCAAGAAAGTTCTTTCCCTAGAAGGTATCCTGATAGACACGATATTAGCGTCAACCGAGCCGATCAGGCCGCACACTAGTCCTCACAGCCAGGCCTGCTTGGGTCTCTGGCACTCCGTCCTCGGCTTAAATTTGTCGCCGAGCGTGGAAACAGATGTACAGAAGCTGAGGTCATACTGCCGCGTCCTGACAGCCGATAATTTCGATCGAGCACGACCGTCATTCCGTGCGCAACTGATGGACGACGCCGGCTTGTTCGACAGCCTTGCCGCGTTCTGGTCAGAGATGTATAATCACGACCAGTCCATCCTAGACCCATCTGTCGCGTCTTCGTCAAGGATCTTCCCCATCCCCAAAGAATTAGAGCAGGGTGCAACGCAGGCGAAGGGTAAGGACTTCTGGGATCTAGCCCTGCTGGTGTCGCGAAACAGGCGGCTGTTTTCCACGCAGAGAGGCTTCCTCGGACTGGGTCCCGAAATCCTGGAGTCCGGAGACGTCGTCTGCATAATTCCCCTACTCTCGGTTCCTCTTGTGCTGCGGCCCGTAGACGACCATTTCTTGCTGGTCGGAGAGTGCTATGTCGATGGAATTATGGATAGTGAAGAAGCAAACGCCGCCAAAATGCGAACTATTGAGCTTCACTGAACGTAGTACATGTTACATTCGTGGAGACATCTCTTCTGCGAGACTTGAGGTAGCATAGACCAGGCTGGAGTATGACAATGTGTCAGTAAAAGCTGCAAACTATAAGCGGTATGACCTCTGATAGACCTATTGTAGGATATATCTGCTTGCGTTATACGTTACTTCCTTTCTACTTGTCTATAACTATATCACCGCATGCAATGCCGTTATTCCTGCACCCTGATCATTATTGCCATCATTAACTGCTAGCATCTGCATCACTTTGCCACGCAATTCCTCTTTCTGGAACAGTGTTACATCATTGGGATATATGGTCTCCACACCCTTCCCCCTAATCCAAAAATGCCCTCGACGCTCTCACCGCGTCATTACTCGCGCGCTGCTTCCGTGAAAGATAGGAGGGCACGCCCAATAAGATCACCAGGAGGACGAGACAAGAAGCTCCGACGAGGCTTGCCACAAATCCTACTGTCGACATACTCTGCGATGCCATTCACGAGCCCATGAAAACTGAGACTGGCGAAGGCATGGACGTGGATGTTCTACCGGAGGTTTAGGAAGCTTGGACACAATTTCGAGTTTATGTTCAAGTTGGAGTTCCGGTTTGAATTCCAATTCCAAGCGATTACAAACTTCGGAATAAATAATAGTTTAGAATGTTGTAGGATATAACGAAGAACCCGTAACTTGGCTTCTTAAGCTCAGCCTGCTAGGCTCAACTTGTGATGTCCTATAGTATACATACTCTGCCCGGTTGCCTCACAACGGGCAGGGTAATAAGGGGTTCAGAGCGATGCTAATTGGGTACAAGATTTACTGGCTTACAGATCCAGCATACAAAACTGAGTGCGGAGTTAAGATATACGAATAAGAGACAAAAGAACATTGTATTTCCTATCCACCTGGTGTAATCGCTCTACACGCCTCACGTGGATATTTTAACCAGTAATTATATTCGATAACGAACGATCAGTAGATCTTTAGCCGCAGTTCCAGGCTTATCTAAAGCAGTATACTTGTGTTAGGTAATAATTAGGTAATAAGTACTTATAAAGAGCCTTTACTACTTTAGGTATAACGCGAGCTAGTAATCAGCTTATTAGTATCCGTGTAAGCTAAAACACAGATATTAGCAATCCGAGTATATCAAACCAGACTGCTAATATCCGTAACATTTGATGTTTTAGTATTACAAATTAGCAGCTACTATAGTAGTTTCTATAGTAGCTTCTATTATGTATTATACATTCTTTAGACTCCTTTAAGGGGACCTCAAATTAATCAAGTACTCTCTTGCTTTCATATGCACTTTTTGATATCACCTGACTTACCACTACTTCACGAAGTGGTAAGAGTAGGAGGAGCAGTAGAGCTCTAAGAGTCACTTTTTTTTGGCCGAAATATAGTCAGCAAGCTCACTTAGCTAACTCCTAATGATTTGACGGCGTAGCCAGTTCTTCTGGAGCTGAAGCGCCTCGATCGTGGCCCTAGATAATGAATTCCTATCAAAAGTAACGGTTCCTCTGCCCCCACTAAGAGCTCTCTCGCACTCGTAGCTGGTGCTCGGGATTGATAGGAAATCAAGTGCGATTTTAAAGAGTGTAGGATAGAGGTGTCGGCTAACAAGGAGCCACCGGGTAAGTGGGTCCTTGAACAGAGGAGGATCCTCCTTGCTCTCAGTTTCAATGAAGTCCTGAGCAATACTATCGTAGTATTTCTGTAGCTCCGTCACCTTGCGTGACTTCTTGTAGGATCGATTGCCTATTATGAGGCTCGTATCAACGGCCATTGTTTTCTCGTAGCGGATGTCGTGATATTTGCCACCCGGTGTTTTACGACGCGTTGGCTAAGGTAGTACTACCTCCTCGTCATCCAGATGGAGCCTTGATCTATATTGCCTTCGAGCGTTTTGGTGATTTGATTACTACCTAAAATGCTTGATTAGATTAGATTACTAGTGACTAATTTAACCTAATCTAATCATTTAACACGCTGTACGTGTCCTGTTACTCCCCCGGAAGCTATTCAAGCTTCTACTTCGTTATCTCCTCTTAAAACACTATAGTCTTCTAAATCTATTCGTTACTTTCTGTTACAGCTCTGCAAAGGCNCGAGNGGCCCCTGACGTCACGTAGGGGACGTNTTTGCAAGAAGGTGCTNTATTNTCGAAGAAACTAAGCTAAGGAGAGAAGAAGAGAGGTGGCCCNGAAGGGGCCTTATATACAGGAGGTGAGTCTAGCACGGACCAGGNCACGTGATAAGGCAAGGNGGGACGCGTCAGGTAAGGGGGNCGCGTCANACCAGGTCTGTGACACTAATCACTACNANNNNACCTATTATAACTTAGAAAAGAAATCCTTATACTAACAGCCTATATATATTTACTATAATAAACTATTACTAATATATAAATATATAAAAAGAAAAGATTTAAGATTACTAAGATGTACTAGGCCTTTATGCTAGGTGCTAAGTTTTTAAAAAAAATAGGAATTTAGCCTTAAAGAAGACTAAATTAAGACTAGTTTAAGAAACGACCTAAGTGTCACAGACCTGGTTCAGAGGCCTGGTCGGGATCGATCACGTGACCTCATATCGTATATATAACTATTGGATTTAGTCGACTCCAGCTAGTCGGATGAGTGGTATCATCAACACAAGCAATAGGGACACAGGGATCGTGCGGAGGGCTCAATTGGGGTAAATCAAGTATATTATTAACTGTGCAGAATCAAAGATCAGGTCGTCGGGCCACCTATCTAGACTAAAAGTGAGACGTGCCCTAGAACACGTGCTGGGTGCCATAGGAGCCTCTGGCTGCTAGGCACACACTTTAACAATAACCTTGTTTCAGACCTCGTCTGAGCTCTTCACCTTAGTATTCTAAGTAATAGAACTACTTCACTGTCAGACTGTCACACTAAGAATATTAAGGTAGGCCCTAATAATAGATTTATAGAAATTAGAAAGTAACTTAGGTATATCTTACCTATAACACTTGATAGTTAAACGGTATTCGTAAAACTTGTTACTAGTATCGACGTGAACGTCATGTCGAAGCAGTTTGCGTCAAGTCGTGGTTTCAGGATTGAGTGCTTTAAGGGTCCACGCGTGTTGTTAGAACTGGCAGATGGTTCACAACTTAAGTTTGTTGGCAAAGTCGGGACCACACTACGGCTGGATAATGATTCGGCGCCTATCAACTTCGTGTTTGGCGTTGTTGAAAACGCCAGTGGTGATATAATCCTCGGTGGGCAGTTCCTGCATCAGCATCGGATTCTTATACGCAATAAGTATCTTCTGCAAGTCATCGACGATTGCGAGAGAAGCGATTATGTCCCAGATCAAAAGCATGTCATTCCTTGTTATCTTAATGGCGAGCGCGCCGACGCCATACTAGACCCGGGGCATTTCGGCGGGAATACCATGTCTCACTCATATGCCCTCAGAAACGCACACCAAATTGACGCCTCCAACTGTCCAGAAATCGAACTCAGAGGCAATAAAACCCACCGCGAATCAGAAGGCGTCGTAACGGTAGATGCCTTTCATCTCGGACGCCATTCTGGCACGGCCATACCGATGGAATTTATAATAGCCACAAAGGCTAGAATAAAGACATCACAATCGGCAACCACACCATCATGAATACGCGCGATTTGTCCCATCGATATAAAGCCTACAGGTTAATAGAACAGCTAGAAATCGTGGACCCTATCTTTAGTAGCTCGAACCAGCTCAAAGGTAGCAGACGAAACTTTCTCGTGCCGTGACCTGTGCCATGGATGTGTTTGACGAGCCTGTTTGTACGTCGACAGTGCATGCCGACAGCTGACGCAAGCGCGGACTAGACTGGAGGGCATTAATCGCAGCCTGAGTTTGTATGGCTTGGGGAGGAGGGAACGTCGACAGCTGGAAAGAGAACGAGAGCGTCAGGAGCAGGATGTGAGAGATGCCGAGCTTGAGGCAAGGAGAACTCAGAGAGAGCAAACAAGAGCGTTGGAAGAGTTGAAAGACGCAGAAGACAATCTATTGAATGCGCGAATTGATCCACGATAAATTGGACTCGAAGGTCTGGAAGGGGGGCAACGCGGCGCAAATAATGCGTATAAGAAATTTAAGAGTTAGACCTAATATCCAGCAAAGAGAAGGGAAAACATTCGATGATTTCATTTAATTATAAAACACTCTTTGATTTTTTGTATTGCCTCGCGTCTTGGCACATTATATACAATGTCCTCCCTCATGCGCCTGCCTCTACCCAAGCTCTGCCCTCCTCTGCGGTCATGCCATCCCTCTCCTCGCCTCATCACTCACTTCATCTGATCAACCTCTTCTCATCCAAGGCTCATATACAACAAACAACACAATGTCTTCATTTCCAACTACTCTTTCGAGTCTTTCCAACCACACACTAATTCACCCGCACCTCAGGGTCACTTCTCTTCTCACCCAAGAAAATCCCCTATGCACAAGCGATTTAAATCCAATTAAGAAAAAACGCCATCCCTCCACCCCATGCTTCCTCCCTTTCACGCAAAGAAAGGAGAGAGAATCCAGTATACAATTAAACACCAGCAAATGAACAATCTAATTCTTTCCTCCGTGCCCTCTCGCCATTTTCTCAACCATTACTTTGGCCCCGTATTGGCCTCGTATTAGTCCCGTATAAGCACGCATCTAGAATCAGAACCGAGGACTACCGGTATTCCCACTAGGATTACGAGAGTGACCTTGTCCCGGCACTGGAGGCCCCGCTTCACCATCGAATAAATCTTCTAGGTATGCGGAAGGTGCTCGCTGATCACCGCCGTAGCCGTGTGTCAGGTTCACCGTGCTGCTGCTCGCCATATGGCCTCTGCTTGCAAGTAGGGAAGGACTGTCGGGTGGAGAGGGGCCTATACTCCTCGCGCGACCATAACCCGCGGATGCTGGTCCAAGATTTGACAAAGAAATTGCAGGGCCGTGGCCACCGACTGGGATATGAGATTGTGCGTTTCCTGGTGAGGCGGCACCAGCTGCGTAATAACCGGCTGGGAGGTAATTCGATCCTCTGTTTCCAGATGTGTTGAGTCCGCCAGCAGCAGCTGTTGGAGAGAAGAACAAAGATCCTTGACTTGGATGCGCTCCTCCACCTGTCGTAGGTCGTCCTCCTTTCCTTCCGCTCTTTGGTCCAAGCCCAGATAATGAAATGGTAGAGTCTCTGTCGTGATAATCCTTGTAGAAAGGTGCAGCAGGTGTGCTGAATAATGTCTTTGTATCTGTCATATTTTGTTGAAGAGCAGCGCGTTTAACGGATCGATGAAGTGACCAAGCCACCAGTCCTCGCCATAGTAGCACGCTCATAGCCATGAAGCCAAGTATAGCTCCCACGGCAATGAAAACAGTTCCTTCAGGAAGATTTGATTGTTGCATGAATGGAGCATCTGATGTAGGAGGGACGGACGGCGCAACGATTTTATATGCTCCCGAGAGTGTTGGTAAACCGGTAAGACCAGCATCTGAAGTACCGGCAGCTGAGCTCCCACCTGTGATGGAAATGACAGGCACACTCCCCGAAGTTGCTGCTGCTGAACCAGCGCCAGTAATCACAGCCGTTGTCGTTATGCCGGTTTCTCCGGTTGATGCTTGTGTAGACGCGGAAGTTTTCGAGTTTGTATTTGATGCTGTATTCGTCGCTGCAGCCGCCGACTTCGAATTTGTATTTCCCGCTGTCGTGCTGGCTTGTTGTGTCGCTGTTGACAGCTGAGGCAGAGCAGCTGCGCTGGATGAAGAATCGGCCAGTGATCCTATCGTGAAGATGGACACTGCCACAGCGGCGGACAGGAGCGGTGTTCCTCGTAGAAGTCTCATGTTTGCGTCTGATGTCCCTTTCCTTCCACCAAGTAAGGTTTATGCCGAGTCGAAGTCAGGAGGTGTTGATGCGAGTGAGGTTGTACGAAGGGGCGAAAGCGAGGGCTGAATCCTTCCACGTCGAGTCTGTTTGCTATTGGTAAGGTCCCGAACGAGCGATGGGCGTCCTCGAAGAAAGTAATGATTGTGCGAAGTGATGGAGTTGTAGTTGGAGTCGTGAATAAAGGGCTGCGATCGATCAAATCATCAAATGGGTGGTGCGTCGAATTGATGGGCGGGCGGGCGTCGTTGGTCGTCCAACAGGGCTTGTTCCTGTTTCCCTCCCCAGCAGAACAGCCAGCAGAAACCAAGGGAGACCTGGAAGATGAGCGAGCTGACCTGCTTTCTGCGCGGCCGTGTCTCGCAATTGCTTTTTACCGGTCTCGCACGTTAACCGGCTGTGCAGAATGCGTTTGCACAGGGGAACACGAATGTAAACAATGATAAAATATAAAACAGAGCGAACTGTGGTTGTAGAAACAAGTGTCGAGTAAGATCTGGCAAATGATGCGAAGTGATGCGTATGAGGATCCTCGGAAAAGGGATGATTTGCTCCTCGTGTTGCCCGCAAAGAACGTTCCTGCATTCTCACAACTATGGCCTCCTTGGGCTAAGCGGCTAAGAGCGATCTCCTATTTTTAGTCGCTGGGGGCAACGAGATTGAAGGGCGGTGAATAGCGGCAGAATAATCGATACGAGAAATTTATGTCGAGCCTCATCGACAATTGTTATCGTGATAGATTCTGGAGCGCAACAACAAGGTATTGAACCACGCTTCACCGCTGCCAGCAGACAAGCGTACCTGGGTTACAGCAAAAATATTACTGCGACACAATGGGTACCGCGAAACGAACCCGCAAGTTCGGCGCTGTAGGTTCTTCTCTTCTCTTCCCCGCCTCATTTGCACCACCAAGTTACTAACCCCACCATCACCATAGGTAAAGCGTATAATCGGCCAAAACGACGCGCGATTAAAGAAGAACCAAGCAAAGGCCGAGGAAGCAAACAAGAAGAAAGAGAAAGAGAAGTCCGGAGAGGTGATTCGCGAAGTGTATGTTACACCCAAACTTCCCCAAAGCAAAATTAAACGCATTCCTCCATATCACTACTCCATAAAGCAAGTATCCTTGCTAACAAAAGCCTAAAAATAGACCCCAAGTCTCCTCCGCCCTCTTCTTCCAATACAACTCTGCCCTCGTCCCCCCCCTACAGCGTCCTCGTCGACACCAACTTCTTATCGCACACGATACAGAGAAAGCTGCCCCTACTCGAAAGCCTGATGGATACCTTTTACGCTAAATGCATACCGGTAATAACATCGTGTGTCATGGCGGAATTGGAGAAACTCGGCCCGAAATACCGAATTGCTCTCCGTATAGCGAGGGATGAAAGATGGGAAAGATTACAATGTGATCATAAAGGTAGGCGACCTCTTCTCCCCTTGCTTGCTCCATAGGCCTGCTTTACATAGTTATGGCTGTAGTAGAAGAAAGTTTTCATCCCATCATCTCAAAAGGGAAACAACATAGCGCTAACCAAAGCTAACTTATTACAGGCATTTACGCAGATGACTGCATCGTGGACAGGGTGATGAAGCACAGGATTTATGTCGTTGCGACGAACGATAGAGACTTAAAGCGTAGGATTCGCAAGGTCCCAGGAGTACCAATCGTGAGTGTGGCGAGGGGGAAGTACGTTGTTGAGAGGTTGCCGGATGCGCCTGAGAAGTAGGACGTTTGTTGATGGCATTTGGGATGTGAATGCTGTGTGAGGATTTGTTGAAGACTGGGAGTTCGGCGAATCATTGGGAAATGGGAGAGGTTGCCTACTAGCAGGGAAAAGGGGGAAACTAACCTGCTGTCCAGCGAGCGGCATTCTTACAAAAGAATGGAGTGCCTACTTGCCACCAAATCCGGATTCGCTCCGACACGCAAGTCTAAATCCAATCCAAACCAGAAGGAGTACGGCAAGAGAAAGAGGAAAATGGGGCATTTGCAAGGCGTTCTCGGAGTCTACTGGTATTTGACCAGGGAAGGAAAACGGCTCTTCTGTTCCATAGCATGGCTTACATGTATATATGGCTCCACGCTGCAATTGTTTAGCTATCAAAGAAAACATAAATTTCACATACCCGTTATAACCTCTCCCTTTCTCTTCTCTTTGCCTCTCTCCAACCTCTCTTCCCACAGAAAAAAAGCCCAACCCAACTCAATGAAACCAATAAAACCCATCCCCATCAATTAACGCCACAACACTCAACCCGTCAGTACCCATCCATTCGTAGCCAAAGACTCCATATCCTTCCTTATATGTTAGCGCCGAGCCTCAGGCCTGGGCCCTAGACGTGATAATGAAATCGTAACACTAGCCTCCCCACCAGCTCCCTAACCATCTATGCACCTTCGTCAGAGTCAAAACCCACAATAAACCCAAACCAGCCGCAACAGGCAAAGCCGTCATAAAATACAACTTGTAGGTGTCTCTCAACTGGCTAACATCCGACTGCATACTGAACAAACTAGCCACGAAACTCAACGGAACGAACAACGTCGCGAGCCAGGTTAGCCTAGAAACGTTGCGGTTATCGTCCTGTCCGCGCCGCGAGTCATTAAGGGCCACAAGTGCTGTCACGACGGAGATGTTGCGATCGATTTGCGCTTGAAGTTCGACCATGCGGGACAGTGCGTGGGTGAAATCCTCACGGTAGGCGTCGATGGGATCAGGGCTTGGCGGGGACGCGCTTACTGAGTTATTTTTCTGACGGGAACATGCACATGTACATGGATTAGAGCGTTCGATGGCCTCTGCATCGGCGTGCTGAGGGAATTGGGAAATGCGTCGTAGGGAATCAGTCAGCATTTCGCGGTATAAAGGGACGAGCCGCTTCCAGACGTTTAATTTGCTTAAAGCGAGGTCGGGGTCTATATATTTATTGAGGAAATTGTTTGGAACAGAGGCTTCCCATTCGATTTGCCCAAGGTGGGTGCGAATATAGTCTTCTATTGTGAGCCATTCGGCGCAGATAAGATGGAGGAGCGTTTGGATTGGACTGTAGACGGACAAGTCTTGCTTGTTTTTAAAGGAGGAAGTCTTTTTAGCCCAGTAGATGAAATCATTGAATAGAGAGTCGCGTGGTGGTCCTGAAGGGTACTGTTTTTCGCCTACTCCTGGGGTTTCTTCCCAGTTACTGTAGCCGTACCACAAGGGTTGTCCTTCTCGTACTGTCGGATCTAGTAATAAGACGCCTATATCAAGTTAACTACGAGTCGAACGAATATAAAACATCGCTATCTCTTTAAACAGAAAATTAGATCCATACCAATCGCTTCCTTACTCAACCAGAAAGAAGCTCTCGTCCTTATAACCCCAACGATAGCTCCCTGATCGTCCCAAAGCGCCTTATTATTCGTATCATCATCCGGCCTCCTCAAAACATTAAATTGCTCCGCCTCCTGAACACCCTCCATAAATGAAATCGACGTCTTGAAATACCTCGCCGTTACCCAACGAAATTGTAACCAGCGCTGTTTCTTCGTAGCCGCCTGAAGATTCGGCGGGTTATACCCTCGGTCTCGAATATTAAACCACGCATAATCAACGATGTGTTCCCTGAAAAAGGCAGGCTCGATATCCAAATGACTACCTAGCGCCTCAATAACGTCTCTTGAGAGATCCTCTACGACAAAAAGACGGAAGCTATACTCCTCTTTACCTTCGCCTCCGCTATCGTGATTTAACGCAGCGATCAACTCTGAAGGCGTCTTACACTCGGTAGGAGTCACATCACCTGACTTGGAAAAATCTAGCCTTGTAACGTTTGTCCTACTAGTGCGTTCTTTACGGGCTTTAATTGCGTCTTGGGCTGCATGGTTGTCTTTTCCTTCGGTGCGTAGGTTGCGCCAACGAAGGGGCGACGTACCGACTTCCATGAAATCGGCCAGGAGCCGGAGGTGAGGCCATGTGACTGAGAGGGACTTGACATGGTTGAGGTACGGATAGTTATTCTCTTTACGCGTCCTAAAAGAAGTTAGTAATGAGTTTCTAGAAAGACTTATAAAGGTTTGACTTCTACTTACGAGAGAATGTCCCACTCATTCTGTGCCTGCCGGACCATATCGGGGCTGTAGACGTCCCCAGTGGCATAGCTATAGTCCCTCAGCTCTGGGCGAAAAAAGGTGTAAGCACGCCTTATCGCCGCCGTGGTAGCGTATTTGTCGCGAATTTGGCGAATATATGTTAGAAAAGATTGAAGAGTCCTCAACCTTATATGCACGTGTTCATTTCACACCTTCAGCTCTGATATATTAGCGAGCGAATAGGCACCGGTAACTGATAGGAAAAGGAACACGAATTAGGAAAGCCTTTAAAATAGTATATACAACCCAATTAGTAGGTCAGTCAATCAATCATACATTCTAACTCCATTCCTACCCACCCATCCAGTCTATTTCCTCCATCACACTCTCAGCAGCCACATACGCGCACAGATAAATCACTTATTGTTTCTTTTGCGCCGCGGGACCCATCTCCTTATCAAACGCACCATAAGATACCTCCAAGCTGGACACGGCACTAATACCCACGTACAGAATGGAAAGTAGTAAGAATGAGACGACGAGACCCATGAAAAGTCCTAGTAATCATTATCAGTTTACATTCTTTCTCTCACTTTCTCTCGAAGTATAATTGGAAATGGGAAAAGGGAGGATATACCAGGAGTGAAGAACTGATACTTCTCAAACAGCGGCCTCAAATCCATAGCAGTGGAGTCATTGTTTGCTCGGACAAGTAAATTGCGCTTGAGATCCATGTGCAGCGGTTCCTGGAAGGATGCCTCGTAGACCGAGACTTCCTGATGGGTTGGGATGTGAGGGCTGGTGGTGAAGATGACGGTGTATTTGTGGTTGTTTTCTCTCAGATATCGGAAGAGCATGAAATCGAGGTTGCCATCTACGTTATCACCAATTAGGACTTCCTCGTAGCTTCGAAAGGGTATTGGAACGAACCTTGAAGCGAAACCTTCATGTCACGCGCAGATCTATCCTCCTGCAGCGCCGGGGTTTCCAATCTCCAGTACACGGGTGCCTCTCCCTCATTCTTTGGGCCCTTCTCACTGTTTATCTCCGAGGGAGCAGATTCCGTGGCTTTACATTTCGTCTGCAGGTATTCCACCAATTGTTCTTGTTGTTCCACGCCGAGTCCTACGACCTCGGAGACGGTGTATTGGCCTTGGACGCTTGAATCCGCGAGAGTTTTTTTGAGTTGGGGGGAAGAGGAGGAGAAGTCGCTGGCGGAGATGGAGGGTAGGTGGACGAAGTAATAGACGTCTTCTGTGCAGCGTCCCAGGACTTGCTTGGCTGATTTTAGGACATCGTGGGAAGACTGCAATTGTTTTGCTGGTGTGTTTGATAATGAAGCCGGTAATCTGTACCAGAGGATATCAGTTAGCTGATGCAACTAGGTAGGCTTCCACCATTCCCATTGCAGAAGGCAACTCACGGCGAAGTAGAAAACAACACGAAAGGAGAGGTATCTTTGAATGCAAGCGTGGACGCAACACAAGCTGCGAGTGTAGCGAGAGAGAGATGCATCGTTGCTGTTCGTTCGTGGATGTGGTCGGGGTGAACAAACAGTGACGCTTTTGATGGAGCTCTGCTGCTGGGTTGAGCTTCGAGATGCGGTTGATAGCGAAGTACGCAGTAGCCTTGGGCAGGGGAGGACAAGCTTTGCCGCTCCGCTCCACACCATCTGTTCTCATGCCAAGCCTCCGCCCATGCTCCGCCAATCGATAATTCTCCTCCCCTCCTATCCATCCATCCATCAAGAAACTTTTCCAAAGCTGTCCAGCCTCGTCACCAGCACAACCTCTAAATTCCCAATTCCCAACACCATATCCTCGACACAATGCACCACGAACCCGCAATCTTCCTTCCCCCGCGCCCNAAAAAATCCGTCCTACCACCCCTCTCCCGCGCAGCCAAAAAACGCAAAACAGAGCACAAAATCGAAGAAATAAATTTCGACAACGATGCGCGCGCGGATTATTTAACCGGGTTTCACAAAAGGAAAGTTCAGAGGGCTAAGCAGGCGCAGGTCGAGGCGGAGAAGAGGGCTCGGGAGGAGAAGATTAAGATTCGGAAGCAGGTTTGTTTGCTTTCTTTAAGTTTTATTTCTTGAGGGGTTGGGTTTGGTTTATTTAGTGGAGGATCGAGAGTCATGGAGCATTGGGAGGTTATGGGATTGTGCAAAATACTGGGATTGATAAGTTTGGTGCTGACTTTTGTTTTGCAGTTAAGAGAAGAACGCAAGCAGGAACTAGAAGAGCATGTCGAAGCCGTGAATAAGATTCTCAAGGACGTGGCAGGGTCGGATGTAGAAGATGATGGAGGGGAGGATACCTGGGACGGTATTCAAGACGATGCGCCGATTCTTGAGCCCGTAGATCATGAAGAGGAGTATGTGGATGAGGATCGGTATACAACTGTTACGGTCGAGGCTGTCATTGTCTCCAAGGAGGGCCTGGTGAAGATTGGAGAGGATGACAGTGAGGAAGAGGCTAAGAAAACCCCAAAGTTGGTTGATACCGAGGAAAAGCCAAAGAAAGTATGGCCGAAGAAGGTCAAGAAGAAGAAGTTCACGTATGAAACCAAGTTGGAGAGAAAGCTTGCGAGAGGCAAGCAAAAGGCAGGTAATAAAGCAAGAGCAGATGCTCGTAGAGGCAATGATTGATGAATCTACCACCATTCATGACACTATGCAATTGTGATATGAGGAAGCAATGATATGTAACCGCCTTGATATCAACCTAGCAACAAAACAACCCCCATAGTAACAGCGAACCACCGCTAGCACATACCAGGCTTAATCGCAATTACACCCGTGTTGCGTCCTTCCATACATTGTGAGAATTTTCTCCATGAATCGCCTCTAATCATACTTCACCATGCCAGCACAAGAGCACAACCAGCTTAGATGTTGCCAATCTCAGCTTGGAAGTCCTCCAACTCCTTCTGAACAGCAGCGAATTTCTTGGCCATCTCCTCGAACTTTGCCTCCCAATTGTCGCGTTCTACCTCGAGAGCAGAGACCTTTCGCTCAAAGTGTCCAGCCTTAACATCGGTCTGACGGAGCCTGTGAAATGTTAGAGTCCTGCTCCGCTAAACATAGAAACAGGACATGTGATAAGCCTGGTGGGAATAATAGGTCAGCTTACTTGTCGTTCGTCTCGCGAAGGTTCTTATCGGCCTCTTCAGCTTCATCCTCGAGAAGTTGCAGTCTTCGTTGAAGAGCCTCGTTCTGTGACAGCTGGTTTCCTCCAACATCGGCAGCATCCTTCAGCTCCTTCGCCTTGGTCTCCGCCTTCTCCAGTTCGGTCTCCAGTTGTTGGTTCTTGTGCTGGAGGGACGTAATCTCGTGCTCCTTTTGCAGATTCTCCTGCTCGAGGACCTTGATCTGCTTTTGAAGCTCTTCGACTTTCGAAGAGGCTTCATCGGCCTCGATGCGGAGGGAGTTCATTTTCTAGTCGCCATCATTAGTTGTGTTTCCACAGTAGATCTGCCATGACTCTGCGCATGGTGGCAGCTTGTCGCGAGTTAACCACCAAATGGCGGGGTTGTGGGACAACTTACTTCCTTGATGCGATCCATCTTGACGGTGGGTTGTGGATGTGGACGGCGTGGGTATTTCTGGAAGAAAACTGTGGTCTGGAGATGGGAGATTCGTGATGCGTTTGTAGTAAAGAGAGTGGTAGAATCACGAGCTGGAGAAGTAAGTCGCAGTGGGGTTTTGGAGTGACGAGGCAGCCGGTGAATTGATTTGCGATTGAGTGCAGGGGTGCAACGGCTTGCGAAGTTCCAAAAAGGGTGACCGGTTGAAGCCCAGTTGCTGGGGAAACGAGCCTAAACAGCACATTCTGCCTCTGCTTGCCACGACTCCTTGACATCACCATCCATCAATGTAATGTAATATCAGGACTTGCACCATCAATTATCGCTGCGAATATCTGCAACTATGTTGGCAGCGCGCGACCAAGAGAATTTGATCCATGGCCACCAGACCATCGCGGCTTCGAAACCGCTGAACCAGAACGCGCGAACTTTGCAACCCAAGACACCAGGCAATAAATATCCCAAGACGCCTTTAAGAATCCCTTTGAACGACGAAAATGCGCCGACTATCTTTGGGGGAAAGTCAGGGAAGGGCAAAGGATTAGAGAATCTGGGTACGGTTGGGAAGAAAGTCGCGGCATTCGACAAGAATGCATTCGTGACACCATTGTGTAAGTTACCAGTTTGCAATTGATGATAAACTGTTAACCAGTTTAGGCCCTCGGACTAGAGCTCCTCTTGGCATGAAGACTACGAATGCAAAGACGAAAGCCTTCCAAACTCCCGGTCTGCTCGAAAACGACGTCGAAAAGACCCAGCAAAAGCAGCCAAGTGCACGCAAACCTAAGAAAGTTACACATGCCGATGCAGTCAAGTTGGAGGTACATGGAGATGAAAGTCCACTTCACGAGAGGGATGTCGAATATGCCCCACCAAGACCGAAGGACATACCATATCAATCCGAGGACTTCCCAGACAATTGTCTCAATTACAATGTGCTAAAGGGCGGCAATCTTATGCGAGGACGCTACAACCACTACCACAACAAGGTGGACGAGCAGGGACGTACACGATTGGAGAGAGAGTTGGAAGAGAGTTACGCCAAGTCTGCAAAGGATACCGATGAACGCGTTCTAAAGATGCTCGAAGAAGAATGGACTGTGGGAGATGTACCTGAGACATTCCGCCATCTGCGTAAGAAAGAACCAGACCAGAAGGCCAAATTAACTGCGCAAATCAAGAAAGCTGGTTCTGCCCCTGTTAAAGCACCGGCAACAATCGCATCACGAAAAGCTGCCTCAGCTCTATCTGTGGCCCCCAAACCCACCATTGCGCCGCCCAAAGCGACCAAACCAAAGCCTACACCGCTTCCATCATTCCTCTCTCGATCCAAGCCAGCACCTCTTCCTCCAATGAACCCATCAACAATGCGCCGTAGTGCCGCCACTGTCAACTCACGAAGCACAATCGGCTATTCTAAAGGACGATCTGCATCCGGGGCTCTTCAGAAGCGAGAAGCTGGTTTCACGCGAAGCATCAGTAATCTAAGCCAATCTTCAGATACCACTATTACACCCGCACGACTTGCCGAGCAAGAAGCAAGAGAGAATAATGAATGGAAGAAGAGACTTGGATTCTTAGCGGCATTCGATGTCGATGATGAGGATTTGGAGCCTGGTTTGCGGGGTGCGTTGCCCGAATGTCTAAGAGGAGAGGATTCGGATGAGGAAGAGTTTGTGATGACATTGGGAACGGGGTCTGAGTAAAACTTGGGAGAGATTGGTTGGGTTGTTCATCATGGTAATGGAGTCATTGGATGGAGTTTGTGGCTCAGTACATTCCTACATCATTGGCAATTCCCGAATCAGGATTACAGGACTATTGCGTATTGGGAATGCGATTGCTGCTATCGTATGTCTACCACTACATTCTTGTGTAGAATACTTAGGGTTTCTTTAGCATATGTACATCCCCTCGAGGGAATTTTGGAAAACCTGCCATCAGTAACTCGCTGTTAAGTTTAATCGTAGTACGGTGCTAGAGAGACGGCGGACCCTTGGCTGCAAACGGTGGGGTCAGAGCAGTACTAGTCAAGTACAAATCGATTCCAGCAATTAAAAAAAAAAGTTTGGAACTAACAAATCTGCTATGTGAATGAAAACTTCCCACCGAATTTGTCCTCTACACGCAAACACTCTCAAAAAAGATCTACGGACTGTCGGCCATCCACTCGAACGTCAAATTCTACAAATTACCAGGTAAACGCATCATCAAAATGCCAAATACTCTCAGCGCCCCCACCGTCCATGCCCTTATGAGGAACGCACCTACCGACAACGTCATTCCCAGCGACGTTTTCTACAATAAGCGCCTCCACATACGAAGCTCTTCCCAGCGATGTCACCACTATCGTTGCCCCTTCAGGAGGTAAGCACACCCACACAATTATTTTCCTCCACGGCCGTGAAGACTTTGGCTCAGATCTCCCCCAATATTTCTTCGACAGCAAGTCTTCAGATGGCCGTTCACTAGCAGAAACATTCCCATCAATTCGATGGGTGTTCCCAACCGCCAAACTCCGCTACTCAGCGCAACGAGATTTTGAATTCAGCACCAGCTCATTCGCGGAAGCGCTAAAAGATGAAGAAATTATATCTCAATGGTTTGATGTTTGGGATCTCAGGATGCCAGATGATAGAACGGAATTCATGATTCCAGCGTTGCAAGAGAGTGTTAGGGATATTGTGCAGATTATTGGGGAAGAGGCAAAGATGGTTCCCTTGGAACGGATTATTCTTGGTGGGATTAGCTAGGGCTGCGCAACTGCTATTCTTGCTCTTCTTTCTTCTGGTATGGATCTTGGGGGCTTTATCGGGTGGTGTGGCTGGCTTCCTTTTCAAAAGAGTATTGAAAATCTGCCCACAGGATCTATTAACAACAAGGACGGAATGTCTAGATATATACGGGCTATCTTGCAAATGTCCACATCAAACATGAACGCCACACTACTTGAACAAGCCATATCAGTTTCCAAAGAAGAACTTGAACCCGAATCCGAAGCCAAAACCACCAGCACAACAAACGATATCAATACCGACAACCTAGAAATAGCCCCCAGCACTTTATCCATACGCCCACAATCCGTCTTCAAAACTCCGGTCTTCCTGGCTCACCTCGGGATGACGAGACAGTCGCTTTCTCCCTCGGGGAACGCTTGCAGCAGACGCTCAAGCATTTAGGGTTCGACGTCACTTGGAAGGAATGTGAAAGTGGTGGTCACTGGATTCATCCTGAATATGGGGTTGACAATATGTCTGCTTTTCTGAAGATATTCTTGAATTTCTGAATCCTGAGTGTCTTTTCTTTTGTGAGTTTCTCTCCTTATGCGAGGTCAGCCGTACACAGTTAACGCTCGGTGTAGAATCGGGAATAGCGTCGATTTCTGGTGTTTGTTCATCTCCTATTGGCTGAAGCTCGGTGCCTAATTGAGACCGACAGAAACATCAAGTGGTTGCTACTGCCTCATAAACCCATCACAATATTTATTCTCACACAAAAAAAATCTTTCTTTCTCATGTCAGCTCATCTGTTCATATCAATTCCTTCTCATGCGATCACAAAAGGAGGACGTGTCTCCCAAGGCTGGATCCCTCATGACAGCACGCTTCAAAACTCACTGGGTTTTTGACGAGTCCACATATCTCCCCCAAGTCCACAATCCCGACAATCATCAGTCTTTGAGCCTCCTGAATACAACATCTCATATGGAGAAGATCATACTCTGCAATGGAACCCGCCAGTCGATTCGAAAGAATTGGCTGTCGCTCTCAGCTACCACTTCCCGAAACCAAAGGATTTGGAAAGCAAGATGCGTGCGGCCCTCCATCGATTCTTGAAGCAAGAGGCACGAAATTCCAAAAAGAGCGACCTGCCGGTGTTGCAAGAAGATTCTGATGCGAGTGAGGTGGACACAATTCGAGCCGGACAAGGGAATTCAGATGAAATTTCGGCTTCATTGCAAAGTCTGCCTCGAACATCAGTAAATACATCTATGAAGCAACCGCCTAAGAAACGACCAAAACGACTGGAAGCGGAGGATGGCTCAACACCAAACACTTCCCAAAATTATCAGAATCAGAAATCACTCTCTCCCAATATTTCGGGCGAGTCAGAAAGACATCCTGTGATGAATGCGCCATCTCAGCCTGGGCCAAACGGGCAGTCCACGGAAAATTTGACAAGTCGTCGTATGTCTGGAGATCTACCGCGATTGGGACTGGCACCCAGCTTCGAGAGTGCTACTTCTGTTTCCACTCAGTCGTCGGCAAGTTTCCAGATTTTGAATTGGCTCCCTGGGGTGAACGGCCTCCTTCAGAAGCACAGGAAGAGAAAGTACGAGAAAGGAGAGCGGAAAATGGTAGCAGCAAATAGAGGCAATGCTTGCGAGGAACACCGGAAACGAAAAGTCAAAGTAAGTCTCACCTCTTCTGCTCAGGGAAAATTACTAATTGAAATAGTGTGATCCGAATACCTGTCCTCGAAACAAACAAAGGTCTCAAGAAATTGAGAGTCAACCCTCTCGGGCCACCGAAACTAAAGTAAACTTAGCCAAGTCAATGCCGACAGGTCACCATCCAGTCGACCAAGAACCACCGATGACAAACGAGGGAAATCAATTGGTAGACCCAGGCATTGAGAACTCAAAGAAAGATCAATCAGGAGCCATGTCACAAGAGACAAATGACTCCATAACACCAGGTGCCGCAGGGAACTTGCTTAGCCATTTTTCCAGGGGTGAGGCATCACAAGGCGAGAAACACTCCAATGCCAGGAAAATGGTTGGCCTCAAAGCTTCTTTTCCGCCCCCCGAGAGTGAATCAGCACTTCACCAGCAAGTTCATGTGGCCGTGACGCCAACGAACTCTGATGTGATATCAAATCTCCTCGACACGGTGCCTTCTCTTTCAACGCAAACCAGCGAGAACAGCAACAATATAAACACTCCTGAAGTACATACTTCTGCAGAAGAACTGCCATCTGCAGCTCAAAAATCTTTACACAACATTCCAGGAGCACCAGGGTTGTTTCTTTGCGATCATATTTATGGATGTGATGGATCCTGCGATAATTACTGGAAGCTTGCTGGACTTTCCCCTGGGCCTTTTACGAACGATTTATGGCCTGCAGGATCTTGGGAAGATATGGTTATACTAGAACCTGAACCGGAAAGCTTTTCAGAGAACCTTTCGTCTCAACTAAAAGGCAGCTCCGAGGTTAGACACTCACCTGCAGCCTCCATTTCATCTGAAGCCGAGCTTCCACCAAGAGACCATGCTGCGGATATGCTTTGCACATCAAGTTCACTCCGAATTCAAGGGAAAGTAGTAAGTCATGAACCGCCCCAGATGGGTGCACACAGCCTACTAGATTCGGAGAATCCAGTGCCAGAGATAGATGAGGATTATAATGATACTTCGAATGTCACCACAACCCCCTCCATTATCAAAGATTTCTCCCGGACTTGGGACTCCCGAGCCGATTCACCTCAAGATACTAATCTCAACCCAAGAGAGATAGCTTTCGGGGGCTATCCAAGGAGCTATTATCCTACGATTTGTATGGAAATCGAATCTATTGCAAATGGTAGCTCTTCCGTCTCTTTCAAATATATCGATCTCCCCCCGACCTTTCATCATTCTCTCCAACACCAACAAGTCGCTGACTTAGGAGATGAAGGTTGTGTGGATCCGTCCACTCCCGAAGTGCCTCCCCAGCCATTATTATTTTCAGAATCAACAAGCAGCATTTCCCCGGCTTATCCGAAGAATGAACTACCCGAACCCGAACCTGCACAGGGTCGAAGCTGGAAAAAGAGAGCTCGTGACTCGGTACGTGCCACTCGGGATCGGGTTAGAAACGGATTCAAGAAGAAGTCTCCAGCGCCCGCCAACATGAAAACTCCTTTCCAGCCTACTCAACAGCCACAAACTCGCAGATTTTTATCACCATACAGCGGAGATTGCCCTGGCTATCTCTCAATGACACCACCACTTGCGGGCGGGCGTACAGAGATGATTACCCCTTCGCCTCCGCCTCCGCCACCGCCATTATTTACGTCGTATAATGCGTCGTATAATGACCCTATAGATCGCCTCACCGAGGGCATGGCGTCCTACAGACCCTACTAAATCAATAATGACTGTTGAAATTGCAAACGATTATTTGGCCTGAGAATAGCATACCACTTACTCGAATTCGTCTTCTCTCACCCGTTTTCAGCCTTACAGAGGCCTGAAATTAAGCAACGGGGATAGGGTATCAAAGTATTTATTCGGGTGGAGAGATCTGCGTGGCGGGAATTAAAATGTAACTGTTTAATGATATAGGTAAGATATTATGCTTAAGTTTATACTTAATCCATCATTCTCTATCTCGCTAACCTTTCCTCTAGTCTTATCGAGGAACACAGCTGCCTTGGGGAAGTCGGATTTCATCGTTATGTTTTTACATCAGTCCCACCAGAGTGTCTATTCTTTAAAGTGATAGATAAATGTTTCTTGTTAGCCTCGGTCGCTAAATGATCGAGGGGATAAACTAATCTGAATAACTAATCTAGAATCCTCATATTTCTTCAAGAAAGCAAGACGAGTATTAGATGTAACAAAACATCCATGCAACTTTTTGTGCTGCGAAAAGGAGAGTCATTAGAAAAGAAAAACAAACCTCGCTCTACAGAGCGATCATCTCGAAAGCTTCCAGTTGTGCACCTCTAATGAAGTGAAGGGTTCTCAAATCCACCTCCTCCTAAACTTTTGAATATTTGATCCATATGCCGCGTTTCCACTTCAAGTGAACACCGTGCTACAACCAACTTAATACTTTCGGCACAACTTCCTCCCTCACCACCTACACCAACCTCCCTCATCACAATTTACAAAACCATCTTCAAACTCTCCCCCATATCCCTCAACTCCATCCCTCCTCCACCACCGCCCCCCTCCCCACCACTCCCACTCCTACTCCCACTTCCCGCCAACCCGGGATCATACATCTCAATGACTCTCTACAAAGCCCTCGCTCTCTCCTGCTCATCACTAATATTCAAAAAGTGGGCTCGATACAGTGCCAACTCTCTTGCGTTTCGATGGATTTTTACATAGAGGTAGATGGTGAGGGCGACGAAGACCAGGAGGACGACGCAGACCGGCAGGATGAGGAAGATGATGGGGTCGGAGCTTGGTGTATTAGGGGCAAAGCCGGTTTGGTGGGGTGGGACTGCTGGGGTGAGGATGTTGGTTGGGTTGTTGAGGGTTATGGTTGTAGTTTGTGTCGGTGTGGTGGGCATTTTGTTCTTCGTTTCCTTTTTTTTGGTTTCTTTCCGTTTTGTTTTGAGCAATTTTTGAGAGGATTTGTGGGGAGGATCTCTGTAAGAAAGATAGATGAAAAAGTTGAGAGATGTGGGAGAGATTGATTTTTCAATTTTCAATTTTTGAGAAGGAAAATTAGGGATACTAATAGGTACTCCCACTAACAAATATATGACTCTCACAACACCTCTCCACAACGAAAAATTTCTTTGTTCTCCTATTGTAAAGCGGAAAAGGAACAAGTTGTGGAACGATTCCTTCTATTGAGACCCTCTTTAGGAAATTCCCCTAAAGAACATTTCTTTCGGAGACTTTTAAGCGCGAATTGCTATTCGGGAATGTCAATTGCGACTTTTCTACTCGTAAGATTACCAAGGCCAATCAACGAGGAATGATGAGGAAGTGTGGAGTTCTCTTGCTGCGATTTTGAACAGGATCGAGAATCGAGCTCGAGGCTAGGAGTTATGAGCTGCTTGGAAGTCAGCACGTTTTTCCATTGTTACCCTTTGCATACATCGTTTATCACACACTACATCATTCGCCACTGTTCTCGAGGCTTTTTCTTTGTTGCGCTTGAATGTCATTCAATGCCACGTGTGGGCTATGACTTATCGGGGACTAGCTGGTCTTTGTGGAACGAGATCAACGTGGGTTTGGAATGAGTCCTTCCAGGTGTGTGGTGAAGGGGGAGAGGGGAAACACGTGGAGGTGAAGCAGTGGAGGGCATAGGATTGTGTGAAAGCGGAAGTGGAAGTGGGGATCGAGGATATGCGGGTGTGGGAGAGAGAGGTGCTGATGGCAGTAAGAGGGAAATAGAGGTGAGAATTTTTATTCTTTGTGTAGAAAGTTTCTAAAGGATTTCGGTGGATAGAATCTAGTATCGCATTGATATTTTCGTGTCCAAATCTAAGATATTGAGTGTATAATACATTTACGCGAATTAAAGTATAGTAACTTTTCTTCCGTGCTAGTATATTAACTCATAAGTATGAAGAAGGGGTTCGCCAGATTCATAGCACGAACTATAAGTTGTCCTAATAACCTTTGAGTCATTTTCCCGCACTACTACACCAGAAGAAATAAACAGCCTATGGTTCTCTTGTCTTTCGGTGTAGATGCAAATCTTTGGTCCAGCCACATGCAAAGCCCCACAGCCAGGCACTCAGCCACTAAGGGTACTGTACCAAAATAGTCGAAATCTTGAGCTCGCCTCTTCTTAACATCATTTCTTAATTCTACGGATATCGCGCCTACATCCGGCAGGTTAAGGCTATAATGTCTTTTGGCTGGTCTGCTGGCGATATTGTCGCCGCCGTCACGCTACTTATAAAGATTGGCTCCGCACTCCAAGATGCTGGCGGAGCCTCGTCTGACTACCAAGACACGGTGGATTTCTTGAACACGCTACGAATAACCCTCGAGCATCTCAAAGCCTTTGGGGCGACTCAAATTGAAGTACATAAGGCGGAGAACCTGCGGCAACAATGCGATCAAATACAGGCCCCGCTGAAAGTGTTTCTGGACGATGTGACGAGTAAATTTGAGTCGTCACTAGGTCCAGCAAGCCGAAGAAACAAATTATTAGGATCGCCTCGAAAGATACACTGGGCTCTGTATACTTCGAAGAAGGTCAAACGGCTTCAGGATCGCATCATTGTGCCTATCGGTGCTGTTAATATGCTCCTGGGCCTTCAAACAATGTGAGCATGAACGATTTTATTGCAGCGACTTCCCACATTGATTTGCGGTGGGTCTCAAGCATATTGTGTTGACCAGAGCTCTCTTGTTAATGAACTGGCCATAGAGAAACTGTGCTACACATCCCGCAGCATATTCGAGCACAGATATCTGCTGCTGTAGACAGCTCACTTCCCTCTTCTTTAGAACTAGGTTTGCAACCACTACGTAACACTCTTGATGTCTATCATGGAGAGTACATCGAGTCGCAAAAAGCATCCACCCAGCGTGTCATTCTCGCTGTCGAAGCTAATAATGAGAAGGCTTTAAAGTCCATTCGATCCCATAATACCGAGGGTCGAATTGCGTCTATAAATCTCCAGGTGAAGCTAGAGCAGATTAGCTCAGTTATTGTTTCCATTCATCAGCTACTACTGCGGCTGCCATTGAGTCAACAGAATATTGTCGCTGTCAACTGTGACCGTCAATTGCGTCAAGCGATGGGGAATATCCTTCAGAGCGTTTGTTTACTCATTTCAGGCTTACAGCAACTGGTTGCAGCACTCCTGTGAGTTTTTCAGACTACCATTACAACAAATATGAGCTCATTCCCAATAGGTCCACAGTTGCGCCATATTTAATAGCCATGTACAGGTCCTCTGTCAACCACTTGATGCTCTTCGGGGATCACTTTTTATTTGAAGATGCCTTGGGCCGAATGACAAAGCTTCCGTGTAGTCAATTCCAGCACTGGAAGGTACGGCAACATAAACCCTTGCCATTCAACGACTAACACTTTTTACAGGTCTTTTATACCTTCTTGACCGATAGCTTCTCGAAATCTCCAGGCATCAGTTACGTCCTCCAGCAGCATTTTCGTGTCATGAATGGATACAACAACGTAATCGTTGACCAGGACAACTGGAGAGCCGCGATTCAACCAAAAGCAAAAATGGCTATGTACATGCTTCTCGATAAGCATTTCCAAGGAGGAAAGTGCCCACTGCCTTCGTGTGAAGGAGTGGTCTTGCTTGATGATTCAAACTTATCCGGGAATTGGTGAGCTTTACCCCAAGTTAATATAGCCATTATACTTATGCTTCAGAAGTCCTATTTGCAAAAGATATGTCACGATGTTACCTCCAGCCAATGAAAGTTCTATTAAACGGGATAATGATGATGTAATATTACTTGAGACGCCGACGTATTCGAAAATTATCAAGGTTAAAAGAAGAGTCGGAGCCTCAGCGCATGTGTTTGCCAGTATACCGCACGAATTGCCAATATATACACAGCTGGACCCACCCAGTCAAGCACAAGAAAGTCGCGAGAAAACGAATCTCCCCACCTTGGCCGAAGAGATCGGCGCCTTCAAGCGAATCGCTCTGAAACCGGCGGGAATATTATCTCAACGAACCACCAACCTGAGCGAGGACGGCAGGCTACTCGACGCTCTGCTTTATAGCTGGTCACCCAATACAGAACATGAAACTGCAACTGCAGAGCTTCTACTCTCCAAGATCCATGTGAGTTGATTCCTCTCAAAATCACCATAACCACCTCATAAGCTTCAGCATAGCTGACGAACCTTCGATCCAGAAACTCTCATTGCATGACCAGTTCATGGAAATCCTGAATTCTCATCGCAGCGGCAAAACTTCGATTTTCAACTGCTCCAGAGAAATATCATTGTTATTCGCCTCACACCCTGATATAAACGACAAATTCCAGACAATATTCGAGTATGGAGGGCGGAAGCCTTTGCTATTGTCGAGTTCAGCTATTATGTAACCCGTAACAACGGTAAAGCTTAGTGCGGCAACCGGTGTTTTAACTGACTTGTTAGCTCATTCCACTTGACTAATTTAATCACCCTTGATGATTTGTCTACTTTGAAATATATATATCTGCCATCTCATCAACAATGGTAAATAGTACCGTTCGGCCGAGCGCCATCATGTGGCTAAAGACTCGAGCCAGCGAGGCTTTGCTGGCAGCAAATCTTGCCAGGTCAGATTTTTATCAACCAGTGAGAAACTTCTCCCTGTCACACCTGAGCCCGCCTATTCATCGCCTTATATTTAAGGAAGATAAGCCCTCCTAAGCCACGCCTAGATATAGTAGTATACCTCGCCTCGCTTTGGATTAGTTAGATATAAGAGAAGCTTATCTCTTTTTAGAAGAGGCTTAATCTAGAAATTAAAAGGCTTTTAATAACATAAAATAAAAATAGTGCATATTTTTATATCTATTTGTTTTTACTTTACTTTTTCTTTAATTGAAAAAGAGAAACGCTAACAAGCGTGGTAATAGCTATTACGTGACCTTGTAGTAATTAATCGATGCGATTAATCCAGTCGCATTCTCCTCTGCCACATTTGAAGTCAATTCCAGAATGCTGTGAGAAAAGTCTATATTTGGCTACGTACCTTGCTCATTATTGGCTCCCTGCCATGCATGCTTGCATATACATCTTCTTCATTGACCCCTTTAGGAAATTTTGGGTATGCCCGTGCTCGGGTACGCGGTAACCGCCGATCATGAATTCTACTAATCACTTCTTTTCTCGATAGAAATATTCATCGACCAGAACACTCAGTCTGAAAATACCTGTCACGCCCACCGCGAATGAGGAAATCGAACGAAATCACCGCGACGTTGAGATGTCGCGAGAGCCTACTTACACGCGCGACTGCGAACGCGCGTCTCAGCACGATACCCTTTGCCGGACCTGTTGCGGGGTTTGACTTGATGATATTTTGAGCTATTACAATCTGCAACGTCTCAAAAGCCCGAAATTCGTGCTAAACCTACAGCATATTGCAGGGCCAAATTGCCCCTTCTGCACATTTCTCCGGGATTGTTATCCTGCAGACGTAGATGTCACAGATCACGATACCCTCGGAAAATGCAGACTGCAAGTGGGACGTATATCACCTATATTTGATAGCAGAAAGGGAGCAGAAGCACTAGCTATGTTGATTCAAATTGCGTACAGATATGACGGTAATGCACGGAGCAACACGACGGTTCTTAGTCGACTCATTCTACCGATCCATGGAATTCCAAACATTTCAGGCAGACATGTGCGAACAGACGATATTGGTGTTAGTTTGATTCGGAATTAGCTAGATACATGTACGGAATTCCATGCTCCATGTCGATCACCCAGTCAGTCTATACACGTTTTATTCCTGGCATGCAGGTCATAGACTGTCACTTGAGACTGGTTGTTACTTTTGCATCGGAAACAAAAGAGTACGCAACTCTTAGCTACGTTTGGGGACTCCAGCCCGTTAGTACCACCGAGGTTCAAAAAAAGGTCCTTAGCTTGCTCCCAAAAGTCATTGAAGATGCCATACTAGTGTTTCGAAAGCTAAGAATCAGGTATCTCTGGGTTGATCAATATTGCATTCCCCA